>CP092871.1:94961094-95160344 GCA_030710605.1 Cordylochernes scorpioides
ATAATGTATATAATGCATTAAAATTTTCAAATTCTTCTTACAATGTATCCCTTATTATTATTATTATTAAAAGGCCAATTTTCTATATTGGCTACTAAAAATATTAGATATAAAAACATTAAGCACTGAATTTTCTTTATTAATAAAACGAACTGTTTATAATGTCCTTATTGCTATTAAATATATTGAAAAGTCTCTCTCTCTCTCTCTTGACTCATCAGTGATGAACCCTCCCAGCAGTTTCACCAATTTAATCTACCAGATCGAGCTTCTTAAATCTCTAATATTGTATTGGATCATTGTTTGAAGTTTATATGTTAATTTTGTTATTATTTTTATTTTTTAATTCATAGAAGCATTTTTCTGGCAGACATATTCAATTTTTATTATCATCATCATTTCTATTATTGTTTTTTTTCTTTGTTAGTTATCAGATAATTTTGTAATTGTAGTTTCTTTTGTTGTGTTCCTTTTTAAGTAATAAAATATATAGAACTAAGGTGTAATATTCAATTCAAACATATGGAACCAACATCAATTCATTTTTAAAACAAAGCAAAATCATAAGCTTATACAAATTTCACTTTTTCATACAACCATTCTGTTTACAAATGATACACTGAAGGATGGAATCTTTAAATTGTATTTAGATAAGAGAAGGGCATACGCTTTTGGGACAGTAGAATTATATATAAATGTTTTCATCGAAAAATGCTGTTGTATTAATATTTTAAGTTTATTTATTTATTTTTTCCCACAGAGTAGGTAAGTAAGATCACAAGAAAATAGGCACTAGCCGTAAGAATAAGATAAATTTTTCTTTGTTTACTATGTTATAAGTTTTATTTTGTTCTCACTATTGTAAATCAATAATGTTTGATTAATCTTCTTGGAATCACTATCTTTTTTTTTTTTTAAATCTAAGCAAAGTCAACAAATGCTCTTCAGCATACAATAAGGATACGTAACGAATGAAGACATTAAGACGCGAATGTTTCTTTTCACAAATAAATTAAACTTCTACTGTCCTTACTGCGATAAAAATATATATATTGGGAGGGCTTGGCTCATCAGTGGTGAACCCTCCCAGAGGCTTCACCAATTTAATCTACCAGACAGCCCCTTTAGAGCTCTAATACTGTATTGTACATCAGTGGTGAAACCAAACCCTCCCAATATTTTTTGATCGTAGTAAGGACAGCAGAAGTTTGATTTATTTGTGAAAAGAAACATTCACGTCTTGATGTCTTCATTCTTTATATATAGATGGCGCGTTATTGATTTGTATTAATAAAGATAAGGCCAATTAAACATAAATTAATTATGTAGCAATAAAGCCTCACATACAGATGAATTTAAACTGAAGAAAGAGATGACAGGTGATGTTGATAGAGAACTGTCTATCTTTGACGAATAGGAATAAATGAATAATAACCAATAAATAAAAGGAAATGAAGATATTTAGACTCTATATAGTTGTATGTATTTATAATTTCTTTCTATATTATTGATTTGAGTGTATTTATACCCTTTTTCTATAACATACGGGAATCTTTATATAAAAAGGAGACCAGAGGAATACCTATAACCTATATAAACTCATTGACAAAACTTAAGGAAGTTGTATCTTCTAACATGTATATCGGGATTCAGACAATAACTCTGAAAGATATTACAGTGACTTTTATTGTGAAGACACACGAAATAACCAAGTGTGAACAAAATTGCCACTGTCTCCTTAAAAAAACAGACGCCCGGCGATATCAAAGACTTTCCATATCATCAAGTTTTGTCTAAGAGTGTATATGGTATAGTATAAAAATTATTATAGCTATATATACATATTTTCCTTATAACTTTGTTCATGTTAACTATTTTACACTCATTGCTGTATATCTCAAGAGAATCTATATATAATGAAGGCATATTGAGATTGATGACATATATCCTGGAAAAAGCGCCATTTTGCAGGTAAGTTTTTTTAATTGAGTCGTAATTTTTTTAAATCAGCATTTCTTTGATACTTTATTTCTAATGTTCGTAGGACCCTCTTTTTTAAATTCCGTTGTCTTTATCTCGTTGTTTGGGGTATCAAGGCCCTTCACGCTCCACGCTTTTAAACTATCCGATCATTCGGAATTTGTATAAAAGTGAACAACAGCAATATTTCCTGGAAAAGAAAAATAGAGGGTTGTCGAATCGTTGGAAGTAAAGTAGTAAATGAAGGTTTGGATGTTAATAATTCACGACTCAATATAAATCTTGTTACAATATATTTACTTTTATCATTTCCGTAGCATGTTAGTTGTAGATGTGTTGTTGTACGTCTATAGTACAGTATAAAACTACTTTTAGAGCATTTAAAAGTTCAAAACGTGTTAGAAATGGCTAGTTAAACAGGCTGTACAACAGAAAATAGAAAAAAGTTCCTTTAGCCACCATAAATGAAGAAAGAGTTTGAATCTGCGATACCATGGGAGATATCAGCGATTACTATGGAAATCCATGGAAGGCTGGTGTTATCTCTGATTTACTATGCACCTTTCCAAGAGCAACGGATGTAGATTAGCCCATGTTTCCTGCCACATCCGTACCCATATGTAAATATGACATTATGTTCTTGCCTGAAAATCGGCCCTTGCCACTTCACCAACTTAAACACCTGTGTTGGCAAACTCGACTGATTTCATAACTTCCTCTCCCGTAGGATGTTATGAAATCGAAGCCGTCCCTGTACTGATGAGGGCCATAGCCTGAAACCATGGTATACTGGTTGTTGACTCATATTGTCTGAATTTGTTAAAACTGGTATTGTGGCTCACTAGTAAAGCTTTTTTACTAAGATTATGAACATGTCATCGTTTTGATGCACAATTAAAGGAAAAGGTACCTTTTTCCATATATGCAAATACGTCTTTATTATTATTATTTATTTTTTTTTTGAGAGAGAGAACGTTTCTCGAAACCTTTTACCACATATTCTACGTGTATTCGATATATTAACCCCGCGATATCCCAACCACTGAGAGTAGTTGGTTTTTATTATTCTCGCATATCGTCTGAAAGCAAATAAAACTGGACCAACGCCATTCGTTGATAGTATGTCGAAAACTAATTATTATTCGTCAAATGTTGCAAAACTCTTGTTTAGGTTTGGATATAGTCAAATAGAAGTTAGTAGGATTTGCACTCGTTTTATGCACCCTATGGATGTTGGGAATGCCTTGGTGTGGCCTGTAAATTTAAGATATTTGAGGAGTTCATCTTTGAATCTTGAAATGGTGGACTGCTCTTCTCTTTATTCTAAAGAACAACTTCAGAAATAACATTAAAGTCTTCTTTATATATACGATTCCCCCTCAACTAGAAGCTTAAAATTTTATTAAAGGGTTTAGCGCGGTGGAAATTTCCCAATTTGTTTATCATTTTAAATAATATTTATAAACTACCTCTTTCATAATTTAAAAGAATTAGGTAAAGCGTTCGATGGAAAAGAGGGGGGTTACAAGCTAATAGGTCTGTTGCAGACTCATTTCCATATATGAGAAATGAGTGTTTGTGTGTGTGTGTGCGCGCGTGTATGTGTTTATGTGCGTGTATGTATAGATGTATGTATGTACGTGTGCGCATGTGTGTGTATATATGTATGTGTGTGTGTATATGTATGTGTGTATGTATGTATGACAATGAAACAGACTTTATTGACCGTTCAGTCAATGGCTACACTCAAAGAGTCAATGGGAAAAAATTTACAATTAATTAATTACAAATATCCTGACTGTCAGGAGCCCAGGCCTGAGCACGGACAATTCTTGATGGAATTTTTTTCAATAGGGTGTCCTCAGGGAGGGTCTGGAAGTGTATGTATGTATGTGTGTATATATGTATGTGTGTATGTGAGTGTGCGTTTGTGTATGTGTCTGTGTGTGCTTACTTGAATGATACACAGAAAGCAGACATCAAGAATCTGCACGTGTAAACGACGGGAGATTGACCCTTCACTACACCATACCGCTCATATAACCATTAAGCGTGGCAGAAAGAGTTCTGATCAAGCAGCGGGGAAAGTATCGCGAATTTGAGATTAGTGAATACTCCTCGTTTAAAGGAAAAACAGGGTAACGTGGTAAGATTCTTTAATAAAACACGACGAGCTTTCAGGCAGCAACTGCCCTTCTTCAGGTCTTATACAAGTGTAGACAAAGAAGTGCCATATTTATAAGCGAAAATATTTACATATATACGCGCAAGGAATAAGGAATTTTACATACTGAAGATTGGAAAGGGGAATTTGCATATTTACAAATAAAAATAAAACAAACTCTGTGTGAGAAATAGAGGCAAAAAACGGAGATAAAAATTAAACCTGAAGGCAAAACACGGAGATAAAAATTGAACCGTAAATAACAATAAAACCCAGAAACATATCAGCGAGTGAGGCCGTAAAATATTGTTTTACTCCTCGTTTATCGTCAATTTTAGATATTTATAGGGTTATCTTCTTTGGAAGAGTATTGGATCCAAGAATTCCAGGGGCCAAGTTATTAACCTTCAGCAAGGGAAAATAATATTGCATCAGTCAACTGGAATGAGTATTCTTAAAGTCATTTAATTTACATACATTTCTCTCCGTGAAAGGTGTAGCGAAAGTTACAATCTACAAGTACCATCTTGGTCTTAAGATGGGCAATGTCAGCCATCACATCGACCTGTCTACTTTGTGGGAAAGAACTCTCGCAGTCCATCGGTGGTGGAGTCTTTCCCGCAGTGAACGCCAAAAAATATTTTTAAAAATATATATATTTATTATGTACTAGCGGATGTACCCGGCTTCGCCCGGGTTTTACCCGAGTAAAGGTTTGTCTAACGAATCTCTCGTTAAAGTGAACATTTTTTCCCGGTCCCTTGAAAAATACTCGATAAGTTGAATAAAATCAATATCAATTGGTTCCCTCGGTAATTGGAAGTTAAAGGAATAGTATCTTGCCTTGGAAGTGTATCATTATTCTTGTATGGATGTACCCGGCTTCGCCCGGGTTTTACCCGAGTAAAGGTTTGTCTAACGAATCTCTCGATAAAGTGAACATTTTTCCCGGTCCCTTGAAAAATACTCGATAAGTTGAATAAAATCAATATTAATTGGTTCCCTCGGTAATTGGAAGTTAAAGGAATAGTATCTTGCCTTGGAATTGTATCATTATTCTTGTATGGATGTACCCGGCTTCGCCCGGGTTTTACCCGAGTAAAGGTTTGTCTAACGAATCTCTCGATAAAGTGAACATTTTTCCCGGTCCCTTGAAAAATACTCGATAGGTTGAATAAAATCAATATTAATTGGTTCCATCGGTAATTGGAAGTTAAAGGAATAGTATCTTGCCTTGGAATTGTATCATTATTCTTGTCTCAAATAAATTGCCGTGTCATCCTGAATTTTGTCTTTCCTAATTTTCTACATTACAAAATCATCGTATCATCCATGATAATATTTAGAGCAGATTGTTGAATTATAACAGATAAATTAGAATATTTATCTTGATTATTTTTAGGCGAAAAGTTATTTCAAAAATTTTATTTGCTAGAAACCTTCCCAGCACTATACTAAATAACTTCCCAAAGTTTCGTGGCGTTCCAATGAGTGGTTTGGTCAGGCATAAAGGACACACATACATTTATTTATATATATAGATATATTCATCAATTATTCATATATATTCATAATTAAATTTATTCACATATATATATAGATATATTCATCAATTATTCATATATATTCATAATTAAATTTATTCACATATATTTAAAATTATATAAATTAATTTCCCACATATCTATCCAATTCAATTTTGCATATAACCACCTTATTTGTAGACGTTGTATTTACATAGTTTCAATCCCACGCTCTCCTCCCCCACAGATATCCGAGAGAAGATTCTTCACAACACACATTGTCATTTATTGCAACCCACAACCTCATTTTTTAACAGCTAATTGAAATAAGTTCATTTAACATCTGTAGATGGGGAAGTGATAAGATTTAAAACTTTTAATTAATAATATAAACAATTATCATTTTATTAGGTGAGATTATCTAAGTAGATAATAGGCTAACAGAGTTCTCAGTTATAAAGATTGAGGCTATCTCCTCAAAAATACTTAACCTTTAAATAGTTAATGTGATATTATTGAAACTTCTAATACAAAAATTAACAAGGAGTATCTTTTTATTGAGAAAAATCTAGTAACTTTCGAGCAAAGACTCTCTTCAACTGGCTTATTAAAGGTATATAAGGAAATATGGACCAGTTATAAAAATCAAATACACTCATGGACAAAACTTAAGGAAGCTGTACCGTTTAGCATGTATATTGAAATTCAGACAATAACTCTGAAAGATACACTCATGGACTAAACTTGAGGAAATTATAACTTTTAGCAATATATCGGGATTCAGACAATAACTCTGAAAGATACACTCATGGACAAAACTTAAGAAATTTGTGCCTTTCAGCATGTATATCGGGATTCAGACAATAACTCTGAAAGATACACTCATGGACAAAACTTAAGGAAGTTGTACCTTTTAGCAATATATCGGGATTCAGACAATAACTCTGAAAGATATACTCATGGACAAAACTTAAGGAAGTTGTACCTTTCAGCATGTATATCGGGATTCAGACAATAACTCTGAAAAATACACTCATGGACAAAACTTAAGGAAGTTGTACCTTATAAGCATGTGTATCGGTATTCAGACAATAACTCTGAAAGATACACTCATGAACAAAACTTAAGGAAGTTGTACTTTTTAGCAATATATCGGGATTCAGACAATAACTCTGAAATATACACTCATGGACAAAAACTTGAGGAAGTTGTGCCTTTTAGCAATATATCGGGATTCAGACAATAACTCTGAAAGATATTACAGTTACCTTTATTGAAGACACACCAGATAACCATGTGTGAACGAAATTGCCTCTGTCTACTTTTAAAAATAAAACAGAAAACCGGCAACATCAAAGACTTCCACTTCCTTAAGTTTTGTCCATTAGTGTATCTACCTTCACATGCGCAGGAATTTTTAAATTATACGTTCCTATGTAATATATAAAAAGTTTATTAAAATAATGAAAAATTATTATCAGACCATTTATCTATCTCAAAATGATAGACATTTAACCAAAAGATATCGTTTATAACAAAAGCAGATAACTAGCCGAAGTCTAAACGGAAAACTCTTTTACCTAAAAAAAAAAAAAAGGATTTACGAGAGTTAAAAAATCAATGCCAACAATTTTAAAGGTTTGAAAGACAAGGAGGGTAACAAGGTTTTAAAAAGTATTCCATAAATATATTTTAAAAGTTTTTTAAAAGGTTGTGAGTTAAGAGAGACATATAGGGGGAAATTCTCTAAACATCACCCTCGTCTTTTTTCTCCCTCCATCACTGAGAAATAACTGACAAAAATTTCCAACCTCAAAAATGATCGATTTGAAGTTGAAGGAAGAAAGTGACACCCCACCTTATTTAAAACAGTGAGCTATACCCTCAATCCCTTTCCCAATTTTTTTTTTTAACCTTCCTTTTAACTTTTTTATTCTTATTCATTTTCTTTCAATTCCATCTCACAGTAAAACCTGCTCCCCTCCCCCCCCCCCCCCCTATTTTTTTTTAAAACCGTAATCTATATATTTTCTTTTTTAGTAGTAGAGCGTTGGAGAGATTTAAATAAATTAGAATCTATTAGGGTTCCTTTCTTATTAATTCAATTTTAAATGGCTTATTTCTACTCTGTGTGTGCTGGGGAAGAGAAAGAAAACCAAAACCAAAAAAAAAGGGAATGTGAAAGGGGATATTTTTAGGATTATTCCATCTGTGAGAGCTAATACTTGTAATACTCCCCCCCATCTACTGTTGAATAACCATCGAGAGAAAGCTAGGAGTTTTTCTAAAATGAAATTTAATTAATTTATAATACCCCCTTATACTCCATCTTTTTTTATTATTATTGAACACACACCTTGCATACTTTAAGTTAATTAAATTATATTATTTTTTCTTTGTAAATGGAGAGAGAGATTGAAACAGATTTATTATAATATACATATAAGTTTATATATGGTTAAATACAGAATAAATATAAATATGAAGAGAAATAAGAGGAAGATTTGTTCGGCGGTACATACATTACTCCCAACGACTTTTTCCTTTACCCTAAAATTAAAAAGGTCTTAAAAAGACCTCGATTTTACTCAATACCTGAAATAAAGGAGAATTCGAAGAATATTTTGAAAAGTCTGAAAGATGAGGATTTTCAGAGATGTTTTGATATCTGGAAAAAAAGATGGAACAGGTGTATAGATAGTGACTGTTATTATTTTGAGAAATTTGAAAAAAAAACTTTATTATACTTTTGTATTTCTTCAAATATTTAGCATTCCTGGAAATTATTGATCACACTATGTACTAAAATTGGAACGATACAGAAAAAGACAATTTTGACAATTAACATATTTTTATTGATATGTTATTAATACAGGAAAGTGCACAGTCTGGACTAATTATGAGAAATTAACATACACAAAACGAAAAATAGATATAAACAATATGCTATATACAATGACATTGTACATGCCGCCTCAGCCACCGCTGTAGAGTTTGGTGGAAGATTGCCAGTAGGTCTCCAGCGATACCACGTATTTCGTGGTCTACGAGATACAGAGAGAGAGAGAGAGAGATTGAGATTGAAACTGGTTTATTAATCGTTCATATAATATTATATAGTGTCAAATTTACAGAAAAAATGTATATATATATGTATATTTACATCAGACATGAGCCTTCTCTGAAGGGACGCCTGAAAAATGTTAAATGTTCAAGGCCCTGAGTTCGGAAAGGCCCGTGCTTATAAAGGGTTTTTTGTCCCCCAACGTGCTCAATTGCATCGCCGAGGAATTCGTACAGAATTTTCCTATTCCCATAGGAGAGTTCATCCGGGAGTGTTTCTCTGTCAGAGCGGTATAGAACCGCGGCCACTACCTCATCATCATCAACCTCATCATAGAGAGGGGCCAGAATAGAGTCAGCGTTTAGCTCTATGAACATAGAGAGAGAAAGATTGAAACCTCTTTGTTACATCGATCCTATATGATTATAAATATACAAAATTGAGAATATATCAGATTAAATATTGATAAATATATGAGCAAATATATGTAAATAGAGAGAAAGATAAATATTGCATTTAGGGTATATGAATGAAGATAAGCCTTTCTTTAATTTTAAAATTGTAGAATAATTTTGAAAAAAAGGCATCTCCTTATCGTGCAATTGAAAGTTGCTGGTGGCTTGCGCCATCTATCGGAATAAATATCAACTATTCTCGTTGATTTTTAATTATTCCAGAATTGGCCAAATACCCATTCTTGATTAATCAAGAAAAGCTAACCACGGACCATGATCAACGAGAATAGTTGATATTTATTCCGATAGATGGCGCAAGCCATCATCAACTTTCAGTTGCACGATAAGGAGATGCCTTTTTTCATAATTATGCACCTTATCCCAGTACAATATCACATTTGTACTATTTTTTCACATTGTAGAATAATTGTTGGAACAGTTCGGAGAGGGAGGAAATAAACTTCTATCAAGAAAAAGTTCCTTCATTTTTAAAAGAAGACACTCCATACGGAAAATAAAAAAACAAGGTTAAGCATCTATACAGCCTATATATGAAAGAATAAAAAAGATATTGATAAAAAACTTTTACCTAACAATGTCTAATCTTAACATTAACCTCTAACCTGACCTGACCAAACAAATTTAACCTACGTATATGTGGCAATAAATAACAATATACATAAGATATGTCTATGTACCATCATTAAAAATAGTGTTATTAGCCTCAGAATGTAGATAAAATTCAACGCGCCAGCTTAGTGATCATGTAATCTTAAATAAGACTAAATAAAGTCCCTAAAGAGGCCAGATACCAGCTGAGACAAGACATGTCCAGTTCTTAAGTAATAATTGTCGATATTACATCACAGACGATGGAAAGTTCTTAGTTTGTCACATGAAATCCTTCCAGGGGATCTTCCACAAGTCATTCGTTTTGAGACAATTGACGACCGGCTGCTGGACTACCCCACATCTTATCAGATCTTGCCTCTTACGTCTGCTTGCTGGCCTCTCTTAGGTGCCAATCAGCCTGCCTCGTCTTTTATCTAGAAACCCTAACGCTGAAACCACTGGGCCCCATGACTGTTGTTGCTTGTGGTTACGACATATATATACAGGTATGCAAATTAACCTACTTCATAAGGGTTAATGAATAAAGAGGATAGATTAATTCTTCATAGAAATATTCTCGATAACCTATTTTCAACAAAGATAGGAAAGCTTTTTTTTATGAATTATTAGGTATGTGAATACCAAATTCTGGAAACGGAAACCAAAACAAATACAAACTTTAATCCTATTCTTAGCTAGGCTAATACGTTTACCTATTAGGAACCAGATTCTTACAATGAGAAGCAATTATAGAATAAAAGGCTCTGTACAGTAAACCCAAATAGTACAAACTATTGGTTCACTATAGTTATTTCAATTTAAAAATATAATTTTGAAGCTTTGAAATTTTATTCGCGCAATTGGTTATTATTTAAAATGGATTCTGACCCTCTAGTACCTCTCTCTTTCAATAGAATGGTACTATTTTAAGTTGGTGATAAAAGGGGAAGGTTTGCTATATCTCAGGTACATTTTAGCGATTGTTTCCCCTATTTCATCTTTTAAAGAAGTAATTAAGAAGAAAGTATAGAAGATATCCATCTAGATCATACATCCACCAGTTATCACCAGTATGGAAGACATTAAGGCCGTTACTATGGCAACCAGCAACAATTAAGATTGTAAAGTTGGGATCCCTCATTTGACTAATTACACCTCACCCTCCCTACCCCGGGGGATGGATGTTCGATACATCCGCCTGGAATTTAAACAAACATTCCCCCGCCTCATATAGAAACTGAAAGTTACATCTGATTGAGATAGGTTCTTCCAGTATCTGAAGGATAGAGTCGGTATACTCTGCTCGGGTCTTCAATGGTACCACGCTTCTATATCTTGAGTTCTCTTTATTCTTTCATAGCTTCCCATCCACTTCATCAGTTCGAAATTACTTCTACAGTTTCTATACTCTTGAAAATATTCCGGTATTCAATGGAGACATACTTCTCTATCTTGAGTTCTTCTCTTTATTCTTTCATAGCTTCTCATCCACTTCATCAGTTTAAAATTACTTCTAAAGTTTCTCTACTCTTGAGAAAATCCCGGTTTTCAATGAAGACATACTTTTCTATCTTGAGTTCTTCTCTTTATTCTTTCATAGCCTCCCATCCACTCCATCAGTTCAAAATTACTTCTAAAGTTTCTCTACTCTTGAGAAAATCCCGGTTTTCAATGAAGACATACTTTTCTATCTTGAGTTCTTCTCTTTATTCTTTCATAGCCTCCCATCCACTCCATCAGTTCAAAATTACTTCTAAAGTTTCTCTACTCTTGAGAAAATCCCGGTTTTCAATGAAGACATACTTTTCTATCTTGAGTTCTTCTCTTTATTCTTTCATAGCCTCCCATCCACTCCATCAGTTCAAAATTACTTCTAAAGTTTCTCTGTTCATTTAGCAGGTTCTGGTCTCCAGTGGAACCATACTTATCTATTTTGAGTTCTTCCCTTTATGTATTCATACTCTTCCATTCAGTCCATTAATTCAGTCCAAATATCTGCTCCATGATATATATTCCATAAACCACATATATGGAGAGTATTCTGAATATATTCTCTAATATATAGAATTCCTATAAATATATATAGTGTATAAATATCTTATATTCAATGATGTGAAATAAATTTATAACAATTTTTCGATTTTTTTGATAAATTAAGATAGGTCTTTTCCGGTTTCTCTGTTCTTGACTAAGTCCTGGGTTAATAGTGAAGTCATACTTCTCTATCATATCTTGAGTTATTTTCTTTATTTCTGCCATAGCTTCCCATCCAGTCCATCAGTCCAATTCTTCTTCTTCAGTTTCACCTCTCTAGAGCAGGTCCGTGTCACCAGTGGCGTTATACTTCCTCTAGCTTGAGTTCTTCACTTTGTTTCTTTATAGATTTCCACCCAGTCTATCTGTCCAATTCTTATTCTACAGTTTCTCTACTCTTGAGCCAATTCTTGTATCCAGAGGTCCCATACGTTTCTAACTTGAGTTCTTCTCTTTATTTCTTCATAGCTTCCCAAACACTCCATCAGTCCAATTCTTCTTCTTCAGTTTCTCTTCTCTTGAACAAATACTGGTCTCCAATGGAGCCATACTTTTCTTTCTTGAGCTCTTTATTTCTTCATAGCTTTCGATATAGTTAGTTCATTTATCCAAATATTCTTTAGTTTCTGTTCTCTAGAGCAGATTCTGGTCTCCAGAGTGACGTCATACTTCTCTATCTTGAGTCCTTCCCTTTATTTCTTCATAGCTTCCCATCCGGTTAATTAGTTTAATTTTCTTCTTATTTCAATCGTTCTCTTTCCATTCATTTATCCCTCCAGGATATTTTTACATCACTTCATTTCTTCATTATATATGTCCCATCCAATATATTTGCACCATTCTAATGCATTTCTAAATGGATGGTTGTCCTATATTGCACATATGTAGACGTGGGATACACTTAGAGTATATGGTGGATTGAGATTTTTATTCATTATGATTATCATAGCCTGTACTCTTCACCTAGAATGAATAAGGAGAGTCTATAGAACACATAGTGGAACGATTGGCAACTTTTCATTTTTATAAAAACATCCGAGGCCCTCATAAGCAGGAATATGACTCAGCCTGCTAACATTTAGCTGGATATAGTGGGACAGTCTTCATGCCTTAGATGGCCCATCAAGATTATACATGACTCTCAGAGAGAACGTACTTCATCCATCAATAAGGATAATAGAAATAAAAGTATACTATTTTATATAATACAATAAAAGTGAAAGTTTATTATCACAAATAAATACAACTTCTACTGTCCACACTCCGATGAAAATATTAGGGAGGCCTGGCTCATCAGTGATGAACACTCACAACAGTTTCGCCAATTTAATCTACCAGGCCGCTTCTTTAGAGCTCTAATACTGTATTGGATCATTCTGTTTATATATGCTACACTAAAGGGTGGAATCTTAGAAATGGTATTCAAGCAAACTATGGACATAGGATTTTAGGAAAGTAGAATTACATATAAATATTTACATTCAAGCAATGCTCTTCCGCAAACAAAAAGAACAAGGCCAGTTAGGCATAAATTATATATATTATTAGAATATGGTAAACTATATAAATTCTTATTAATCTATCGGAACAGCTTAGAGAATTATTTCACCACTAATGAGCTATATGCCATCCCCTTCCAAATAGTTTTCATCTTTCTTGCATATTTACAATTCCCCATAAAGCGCATATGCAAATAAAAATATATATATATTAATCTATCAATATACCGGGTATATGTAAATAGAAATATTGACATTCTCAAATTATTCTTTAAAAAAGAAAACGGAACAATTGATCTATCTATAATTAATAAAGTGGATCCCTTATCTAAATAAAATCCCACATTGTGTTAGTCTTATTGTTTTTATTATCTCCCATTGGCTAATTAAATATCAGATTTGGCAAGATATACCGTCTTATAGTGATCCAATCAATGTTGTTATCTACCAGGAACTGGGAGGGATCAGGGCAGAGGGGACAGAAAAAAAAAAGCAGAAGAAGGTGAGAAGAGGGATGAAACAGACGATAATTTCCCGGCACACGATCCCTTGGCTCATTCGTCTGAGAGATAATGGCCCCTCGACAGCCGCCATCTTTTTTTTTTCCCTCGCTCTTCTCCATGTCCGCTGCAGATAAATTCCAAGGGCTCGGGATTATCGGAGCCAGATATGCGGTTGACGGGATTTTTCTCGCCAATTGATAACGTCCCATTTATTTAGTGGAGATTCGATAAGACGATGGGGATTATTTCCCGTGTATTAATGTTATCTTCTGCTCTATAAATATTCTCTACCCTCCCTCCCTTCCTCACTTTCCTAACAAAAACTAAAAGTATATACAATAAACTTCTTTCAGTGAAGAAATTATATACATATATGAGAAAATGAAACTATCTTTTACGTCTATGATTCTTTTGAGAATTAAACAATTACTACTGCCCTTACTGCAATGAAAATGATTAATAGGAGGGCCTGGTTTAATTTTTAAAAAGAATCATACACGTCAAAACTACTTTCAATCTCTCATAACAGCTGGCGCTCTAATGCATATATATATTATATTTGAAAAAGATAAGATTTATGTTGTTTTTTGATCATGTTGAGGATTATGGTATGGTGATGCAGTCGTGGTTAAAATCTTGAAAGAATAATAATAAGAATGGTTTTAATCAGAGGTTGCTTTAATTAAGCTAAGGAATATATAAAATACATAATTTGGTAAAAGTAATGCCTGGCTTAAGGCGTAAGAATAAAAAAAAATGAGAAGCTTATTTACATAATGTACAAAAGTTTTGAGCTGGCCATCGGGGAAGAACAACAACGAGTTTTTATAGGAGAAGCATGACCTCTGGTGTTCGATTTAACAAGTGCATGGTTCTGTCTTTCTCTCTTTTCTCTATAACTAATAAAATTTATACTATTAAATATATTCTCACTTCTATTATTCTATATATAAATTAGAGTATGTCTAAATGACGGGTAACAGCCGATTGCAAAAGACGTTACGTTGTTAAATTTTATTGTTATTAATTATAAATATATATGGATGATGTGTAAGAAGTAAAGATTTTTTTTTCATCTCTCTATTAAATATTAACAATTTACAAATTTTATAATTTGAATTTAAATAATCAAAGTAATAAAGATAATTTTAATACAAAACTAAACTATAAAACTAAACAACTATTTATTTTTATAATTAATTTAGATTTAGCTTGCTAATCTAATCAAATCTACTTGATATAAATTATCATTCTCATCAGTTTACTCTTTAAATTTTTAAATATAAAATCACTATTATATTTTTATTATATAGGTTTTACACTATATATATATATATATATATATATGTTGAATGATTAACGCTTATTTTGGATCAAAATATTTATAAAAACTTCCAATATTTCGATGAGGCTGTTCACCTATCTTCCTCGGAGATTCTAACCTTGTAAACATCCACGTGATGTGACCAGGTTTTGTATAAGACAGATTGATGAGGCCATACTGTTCAATGAAAATATGTTTAATTTTTAAATTTTATATAATTAAAATACTATTGTATATATTCTATATATTACTGTTTTATCCGTAGGTATGATAGCCTCAACGAAATATTGGAAGATTTAATAAGTATTTTGATCCAAAATAAGCGTTAATAATTGAAAGTATTTAAAATGGATTGCTCGATTTTCAACATATATATATAATTGTAATAACAATTATATTTTGGTAATGTGTTTCTTTTTTACATATATCATCAAATATTGTCTCTACAGACCTTACTGCAATGATAAACAATATTGAATGAGAGGGCTTGGCTCATCAATGGTGAACCCTCTCAGTGGTTTCGTCAAATTATTCTCCAGACCGTTCTACTATTGTATTGGTTTGGTTTTCTTATATACCCTGTATTTTCTAAGGAATACAGCTTAGGGATGTTTCGGGAACCTATGGATATAAGATTATAGGTCTATAGAGGTACATATATATATATAATTTCAAGAAATTCCACATTTAAAAAATTTGTATACATATATAAATCCTAATTTAATTTTATTTATTTATTTTGTATTTAACCACATATAATAAATATAAAATACCCATTCCAAGAGTCTAGCATCAGTATCACTATAAAAGGAAGTTCCAAAAATGCAATATAACAGCGGTATGGTACCGCTGGGAGGGTTCACCACTGATGATCCCTCCCATTAATTTTTCCATTGCAGTAAGGGCAGTAGAAATTGTTTTATAGTTTTGACGTTTATTTTGACGGGAGAGGTGACCATTTCTTTTATATTCCGTCTATATATATATATACACCATTTATAGTATTAGAGAGATTACAATTACAGCAATAATTATAAAAGAAAAATTATTTACAACAACAAACAACAAAAAGCCTTTATTGAGGACCTCTCGTCCTATATAGGATTCGCCAGTTTACAGAGTAATTGAAGAGTAGATAACTAAGAATACAGAGAGAAACCTATATGTAGTAGGTATAGTATAGTATTTTCTACACTGTGACTATATACAACAGCAGCAACAAGCCTTTTACTGGAATCAAAGTCCCATATAGGATTCGTCATTCTAATCCTGACATAGATTATTTGCATATAATTATTTACATCAATTAGATTATGTATATAACTTCCTCTTCTCCTCATCCGTCTTCCAGAATTTGAACAACGCAAAAGCTCCAGCTCTGTTTCTCACCACCTCATTCAACAGGAGCTCCAAAGAGAGTCCCTCAAAAATTATTTACATATTAGATCACATTTAAAATATTTCTCTCTTTTGATCAATTAATAATATTTAATATATTATTAAAATTAGCCACTGAATTAATATGATATATAAATATAGAGGTTATTTTTACAAATACCTTAATATTGCCGCGATATCTATTCAGAGTTTTATTAATCAAATGATAAACTTTGTGAGTGATGTTTTCCTCACAACAAAACTAGAAACAAGAAAAATCAGTTACAGAATTTACATACCTTCCCTATATAACATTAAACATAAAAATATTTTTGATGAGCCAAGCCCTCCCAATATATATTTTTTCATCGCAGTAAGGACAGTAGAAGTTTGTATTATGTATAAAAGAAACATTCGTGCTTTTAAATCCTTTCATTTTATATGTATAGATGGCGCGTTATTGCTTTGTGTTAATTTATGCCTAACTGGCCTTGTCTTTATTGTTTGCGGAAGAGCATTGATCGATGCAAATATTTGAATGTAATTCTACTGTCCTATAAGCTTATGTCCATAGTTTTCTTGAAAACCATTTCTGAGATTCCATCCTTCAGTGCTGCGTATATAAGCAGAATCGTCCAATATAGTATTAGAGCTCTGAGAAGCGGTCTGGTGGATTAAATTGGCGAAACCGCTGGGAGGGTTCACCACTGATTAGCCAAGCCCTACCAATATATTTTTTCATCGCAGTAAGGACAGTAGAAGTTTGTATTATGTTTAAAAGAAACATTAGTGCTTTTAAATCCTTTCATTTTATAGAAAATATTTACTAATAGAAACATTTGATTTACATTTGATTACATTTGATTCACATAAACCAATTTCGTGACAATACATATACAAATTGAAGTCAGAGTTTTTCTATTCATTAGCGTACTTTAAGTTTTTATTATAGTACTCTAATATATCTAACTGACTTAGAGAATTTCGTCTATAACATGTGTCGTTGGGAAGAAATCCTTTAAAAAAGGGTTTGAAAAGTTCTTATTTGAAAGTAGAGAAACTTTCAACCTTTCCAAATATTTCTAATCTTTTACAGGGAGTTTCTCACATAGTTTTATACCTCGGGTATTCACAAACACTAAATAGAATATATAGAAATTGATAACGATTACATAACAAACCTACTAAATCTAATATATATTTACATATATCACATATATATATGCATAAACTATTTGCTCTTATATTGGATTTAAAAGAAAATGTCCCCAATATTCGAGACGTATCTCGTCTCTTTTTACCAAAGTTATTTAGTGATTAAAACACCACAATATAAATAATATGATTTTTTTCTATAAATAATAATATGGATTGTGTGTCTCCATCTTGAGAAAAAAATATATATATGTCGAATAACTGTCGACTCTATGTCGAATCCTGTCGACTTTCTTCTTTAGCTGTGGTAACTCGGTAGTCTGGTCTGTTGTATTGAGTCGTGGGGAAAGATGATGATAGCGCAGTCGTGATGGTGGTGAGTGGTAAGGCACATAGAGACGAATCACAGGGGAATCCGAGGCATCAGAGAGAGGGAACGAAGAGACCAAGTAGCGGCCGGTGGGCCATCCACCCCGTTCACAAAGATCTACTAACGATCTTTCTGCTGCTGCTGTCCGCTATCTTGCACCTACTGAACTGACTCCTTGGCTGCGGGGCAAGCCCTTTTTATGTGCTCAAGTCTTACGTCACCGGACGTCTGGCGCCCTGGCGTCGAGAGGGCGGTTTACCTTATTTGGCTGCGGGTAATCCTGTTTACGTCATTTTATTGGCGCCGCGTTGACCTCATGGCTGCGGGGTAAGCTCTTTTGGTTTCTACGTTCCCTCTAGATGTACCTCTTTATTTATTTGAACACTAAAAAAAAACGATACATACAAAGTTAAATTGATTAAAGGAGGATTGGGTACAATGATTAAAAGTCCATATTAGATTAGGGGGTGTAAGAAGAGGTGGTGAGTATTTACACAGGTGTTTATAATTCTTAAATTACCACATATATATATTAAAAATAAAGGAGAAATATCCTGACTACTAGCACATGTGCTTTTTAGATAGCAGAGCACCATCTAGTGGAACAGAAATCAACAAACATTGATTTAACCTGTTCCCTGATATTTGGCCAACCCAATTTCTTGATAAAACAATTTGGTCGTAGTGGTACAGCCCACTCCAAGCTGACGAGCGCCAATAGGGCGAAACGCGTTCGTGGATGGCATTCCTTGATTTATAAAGCAAAGCCATCCACGCATTTTTAAGTCCTCGGTAGTATAGTGGTTAGTATTCCCGCCTGTCACGCGGGCGACCGGGGTTCGATTCCCCGCCCGAGAGTTTTTTTTTTTTTGTTTAATATTCTTTATTAAAATTGGAATGTCTATCTACTAGAGTGATGGAATAGATGCCTTCTTCTTCTTCTTTCTTATCTCCACTCAATCGTATTAGGGTATCAAGCTTGCAAACGCTTGTAAACGTTCACTCTAATAATATTTGCCCGTTGAAGAGGGTGAGCAAACAGCTAGTTCGGTTTAAAAAAAAAATAATTAAAAATGGTTTATTACGAAAGGTTATATATTTTCCTTCAGAAAATATTTTGCGCTTTTTCAATTTCATATATATATATCTCTATAAGTTCAAGAAGTAAAATATTCTCTCTTTTATAAACAATACTTAAAATTATACCGCATAAGTTTATTTTCTATGAAAAATAAACATTTATTTTAAAGAGAAATATTTACTATTTCTAACTTTTTTGAATGAAGTATGAGAGGGTGAAAATATGAAGAGTAATGGCGAACGGGAAAAATAAAAGTGTCCAGGGGCGGGAACACTTATTTTTCCTGTTCGCCATTACTCTTCATATTTTCACCCTCTCATACTTCATTCAAAAAAGTTAGAAATAGTAAATATTTCTCTTTAAAATAAATGTTGATTTTTAAGTATTGTTTATAATCACACGCCGCAGTCCTTTATAATGTATTCTCTCTCTTGTCTATTTAATCTTATATCTATATATAACAAATGAAGACATTAAGACGTGAATGTTTATTTTCATAAATAAATAATACTTCTACTGTCCTTACTGCGATGAGCCAAGCCCTCCCAATATATTTTCATTGCAGTAAGGACAGTAGAAGTTTGATTTAATTGCGAAAAAAAGCATTCACGTCTTAATTCGTTATATATAGATGGCGCGTTATTGCTTTGTATTAATCTTATATTTATCTCAACATTGAACTCAGAGATCCTGTCCTTGTCTAGAGGAGGAAAAGATGAAGGAACCTCCCTGGGAACAAATGTTCACATTTTATCATCGAATTGTGAATAATATCATTTATTATCTTTTTTATATTTCTACTTTGTTTGCGTAACAATGGAATAAGTTTAAAAATAGGACTAAATGAAATTGTACAAGGATCAGGTGGATAAATAAAAAAAAAAGTATTTTCTAAACGTAGAACTAAAAGTTGCTGATGGCTTGCGCCATATATCGGAATAAATATCAATCGTTGATTTTTAATTATTCCAGAATTGGCCAAATACTCATTCTTGATTAATCAAGAAAAGAGCAGTGATGGTAGAGTAATAAAATAACCTAGAAATCAAAACGCATACATGGTTAGCTTTACTTGGTTAAACAAGAATGGGTATTATTGGTCAATTCCTGAATAATTAAAAAAATCAACGATTAGTTTATATTTATTCCGATAGATGGCGCAAGCCATCAGTAACATTTAGTTTCATAAAAGCGTGAAATCATAAGGACAAAAGGTTTCTTTAAAAGAAACACCTTTCAACTTATGATTTCGCACTTTTATGAATTTGTTCCAGAGGATTATTTAAGCCTAGTTTTGGTTTCATAATCAGGAGATACCTTTCTTTCAATTGACTAAGTGTCAATACAATATTTTTGGAATCGTCAAATTATCTAAATTTTATAAAACAACGCAAACCATTTCCCAAAAACCTTAACATTTGTGCTTAGGAAAAGAAAAAACGAAAAGAGAAAATTTTCTTAACATACTACCCATTTGAAAAAATAGCACAAATGTAATATTGTACTGGGATAAGGTGCATAAATTAAGAAAAAGGCATCTCCTTATCGTGCAACTGAAAGTTGCTGATGGCCTGCGCCATCTATCGGAATAAATATCAACTATTCTCGTTGATTTTTAATTATTCCAGAATTGGCCAAATACCCATTCTTGATTAAGATACTACCCATTTGTAAAATAAAAATTATAAAATAAAATGCTCCAATGGCCCCTGATTCTTGCAAAAGTCCAACCCCACCAGCGAGTGCAAGTAACCAAACGAGGCTCTGGCACATTTGTAAGTGCAAAGTCGAACTGATTTTCACATGTGTAGACATGTGGTGTACTTACAGTAAAAAGCAGTCGCTAACTACCCACCATGATTATCATGTGTACTATGGACAAGCAAAAAATAAATAAATAAAAAATTAAAATTTAGAATTATATAAATTTACCAAAAAAAAGAAGGTTTGAGAAATCTTTATAAATTAGCTAATTAGTGATAAATATATATAATTAAACAGACAAATTTGTATGGCGTAAAAAAACAGAGGGGGGAAGGCTGGCATTAAGTTTAAATTATTTTAATTTATTCTTTGTAGAGAGAGAGGGAGTATAAAAAAGTCAAGTTTCAAATCGGAAAGTCGCTTTAATTGCAATGGCATTTCTCGCGAGAGGTTTTTTTCTAAAGGGAGTTCGGGTTTATGTTTTGGAAAAATCTACTAATCGCCAAGAGGCGTTAAATAGCTTCGTAGAAAACTCTTGTTTTTTTGTTACCTATTTTTTTATAGATCTGTTTGAAATGTGATAATGGGAACATTTTTTTTCTCTACACACATTACGATATATATATATATATATATAGTTCGTTCGATTTTTCCAAAGCTGGGGCTGTGGGTTCTGTCCGTTTTGCAGAATAAAAAAAAATCGTTTTACTACAATTAATAATAGCATTTTATGCGTTTACTATATATGCGTATGTTTTTATATATGCGTATGTTTTTATATATGCGTATATATATATATGTTATAAAAAAAATAAAGAGATTTCTGTTAAATTTTGATTATCTTGAGAATTATGCTATGGTAATGCAGTCGTGGTTAAAATCTTTAAAGTATATACTAAAAATAGTCTTGATCAGTAATTGCTTTAATTGAGCTGAAGGAACATATAAAAAACAACATAATTTGATAAAATTACTGCCTGGCTTAAGGCGTAATAATAAAAAAATGAAAAACTTATTTACATAATGTACAAAAAGTTTGAGCCGGCCATCGGGAAACAACAACAATGAGTTTTTATAGGGGAAGTGTGACCTCTGGCGGTCGATTTAGCAGATTATTTGAATCTATGAAATATAAATTCGAATAAAATAATATTTTAATATAACATATATATATCAAATAAATGTGCTCTCAAAATCAAGCATTTATTTTAATTCTTTATGATTTTTATAACCGTTTAATAGTTTAACTATATTTTTCAGCATTGGAATGTCTTTGAATTTGCCTTTTTCAAAGTTTTTCCATCTTATTTGAAATGTGGAGATGATTGTTCAATAGTTTTCAAATAGTGGTCAGATGCTGCTTTGTGGTTTATCCTTTTTTTTGAAAAGCGTTTATTTAAGAATTTACTGGGAAACATAAATAACTTTTAACGTGAGTGATTGATATGTAATCCTTACATACCTATGACTTCAAAACCATCGTCTCTAAGAGTAAAAATATATTTTAAAAAAAGAAATATAGAGTATATTGAACATAGAAACTTATGCATTTAATATTCTAAAGTGTAGTATCTTATTTGAGAGAGATATGCTATATATACACTCATGGACAAAACATAAGGAAATGGAACGCCTTTAATATTGCCGGTTGTCTGTTATTTTGAAGGAGACAGAAGCAATTTTATTTACATTCGGTTATCTCGTAGGTCGTCATTAAAGGTCACTGTAATATATTTCAGAGTTATTGTCTCAATCCCGATATACATGCTGAAAAGTACAACTTCCTTAAGTTTTGTCCATGAGTGTATCTTTCAGAGTTATTGTCTGAATACCGATATACATGGTAAAAGGTACAACTTCCTTAAGTTTTGTCCATGAGTGTATCTTTCAGAGTTATTGTCTGAATACCGATATACATGGTAAAAGGTACAACTTCCTTAGGTTTTGTCCATAAGTGTATCTTTCAGAGTTATTGTCTGAATCCCGATTTACATGGTAAAAGGTGCAACTTCCTTAAGTTTTGTCCATAAGTGTATCTTTCAGAGTTATTGTCTGAATCCCGATTTACATGGTAAAAGGTATAACTTCCTTATGTTTTGTCCATGAGTATATTTGCCAGCATTTCCCTGGTATGGAGATGAAGGGAATAGACAAACTGTACTCACCTAAGCATTTCAGTCGTTCAGTTCTAGCTTGACACATCTGAAGAAGCCTGCTGAGACGCATCATTCATCAGGGTGGATGGACCAAACCTCTGCAGCAGAAAATATCCCCCCACTGATCATCAACCTATATATTCACTGCAAGGTTACACGTGAGAACATTAGCTGTATTTAATTGGCACTTTTAAAATTCAAGTCTTTATTTTTTTCTAATGTATTTTCTTTCATATAATAAATAATTAATAATAAGAACATAGTTTAGATGGATATTGTTCGATAAAAACATCCAATGTCGCAGTTTGCCTATCTTTTTTTCTTTTGGGGGGGGGGGGGGGGATTCAAACCTTGTACATAATTTGTGAAGCTTTAAATCACATGTGAACTGCCTCATAGATATATTGGATGTTTTTATTAGACCATTTTAATTCCCAAAATAAGCCTTTTATCCACATGATTATCACGGATTGATAACAGATTATTCCTCATATTTCTATACCAACACAAGTATTGTGTTAGGATATTAGTAAAATATACCTTATTGGTACTTTTTAATCTTGTCTATCACCAAAGCTTTTAGGATTAGAAAACAGCTGCTGAAGAGGGGGCATATAGGAGGAGTAAAGAAGAAAACTAGTGTAATTATGAAATGCTTTGTTGTATGTAGGGGTTAATTGTCAATGTGAAATGTAGAAGAAAGAGGATTTGAAAGGTGGCCTGAACAAGGAGAATGAAAAGAATGAGTTGAAACGGTACCAATAATGAAGAAATTTTCTCGAAAAACTGGATAGAAGAACAAGGCCTCTTGATGGTCATCAAAAAAGGACAAATTTATTAGATGGGGGAGACATAAATTAAGAATAAATATAGATTGAGAAATACATTTTTAAAGAATGAAAAGAATTTAAAGAGAAGGATTGATGAACTGAATGGGAAGTTCTAAATAAATAGATAGGAATGCTACAGATAGAGAAGTAAGCCGTCACTGGAGCCCAGGAACTGCTAAAGAGCAGAGAAGCTGAAGGAGAATTTGACTGATGAAAACTGGATGAGAATCTATGAAGAAATAAAAAGACGAACTCAAGATAGAGAAGTATGACGTCACTGGAAACCTGAACCTACTCAACATTCAGATAAACTGAAGAAGAAGAATTGGACTGATGAAGACTGTATGGGAAGCTATGAAGGAATAAAAAGAATAACTCAAGATAGAGAAGTGCGACGCTACTGGAGACCACGACTTTCTCAAGATCAGTGAAACTCAAGAAGAATTGGACTGATAGTTTGAACAGGAAGCTGTGAAGGAATAAAAATAAGAACTCAAGATAGAAAAGTATCTGACATAGTATAGCCACGCTTAATAGATTAAAACAGGAAGTAGGTGAATAGCGTGGTAAGGTTCTTTATTTCGCACAACAAGCTTTCGGGCATCAGCTGCCCTTCATCAGGTATAATGCCTGATGAAGGGCAGCTGATGCCCGAAAGCTTGTTGTGCGAAATAAAGAACCTTACCACGCTATTCACCTACTTCCTGTTTTAATAGATAAGTATATCGCTACACTGGATACCGCGACTTGCTCGAGATTAGAGAAACTGAAGAAGTATTGGATTGATGGTTTGGACGGATGGCTGTGAATAAATAAAAAGCCCAAGATAGATGAAAAAGTCATAACTGATATCCTCACCTAGTCTCCACCAACGTATTTCACTCTTACATCTATTACTATATGCAGCATTGAAATGTATTCGTTTAAATGCATATAATAACGCATCTTTTGGTACATTATAAGCAGAACGCTCAGATTCGAATCAAGGAATACTCCACAACACCAGCTTTAGCAAAATTGGGACAAAAAGCCAACCTGTATGCCATGTTTTCAAAAAGATATATAGCTTCATCAATCTTTCTTTGGGGGGGGGGGAGAAGTCCGACCACATCTCCCTGCGGTCCCCCTGGACCCTTGGAATATTCGACCAAATTCTGGTTCGTTTCCAAGGTGACTAACGTGGCAACGGCATCCATTTTCCAATGAAGAGCCCCAAGATAGTGGCTATTGCTGCTGCTGTGATGGAGATACATGGAGACATCTGAGACTCTTCTTTGGACACGACAACAAACAGAAACAATCTTTCTTCGATTTATTTACTTCAATATGCTTCTCGGTGACTCAATATCACACTCCACAGAAGAATGCGTACATCATGGTTTCAGGGCTATAGCCTTTATATCTTTATAGACATTTCAGAATATTTTATTGAAACTCTCAATCGATTGTTACAAAAATTAATGAGAAATTAAACAAAGAAAATGATTCTTCAAAAAAAGTTACTTCAGCAAGTATATATATATTTATTTTTTAAAAAGATTTACTGACCGAAGTATCTTTAATTTGAAGAACTATGAATTCCGGCTATGCAGCCTCTATCTTTACTAAAGATAATGATATTATTTAAATTTGGTGATAAAAAAAAATATAAAAAGCTGTTCTCAGGAAGGGAAGCTCTTCCATCTTGAGAGAGTCCTTCTCCAGACAAGGATAGAATCAATTTGAACCGCTCTCAGTTCAATGTTAAGATGATATTTATCTTTTTTATGAAAAAATAGACATTTCGGCCAGTTAGAGTTTTTTTATTTTTCTCAACGTTTCGACAAAAATCTTTTGAAAACGGCGTTTTAACGCCTTACCAAATGCTTTATTTTTATTTACTTCTCCTGACGAAGACAAAAGATTTTTGTCGAAACGTTGAGTAAAATAAAAAAAAACTCTAACTGGCCGAAGTGTCTATTTTTCATATAAATATGAATGCCGGCCAGGCAGCCTCTATCTTTCGGATATGATATTTATCATTGAAGAAGCAGTTTCGAGTATAGTTACTCTAAGAAAGAAGTTGTGAAATCAATCAAAACTGCCAAAAAAAAAAGGTGTTTTAACTGGCGAAATGATAGAGTTAGATATCAAACCCAGAGCATAGATTACATACCAATAACATGATCGTCTCACATTTTTACAACGTATAAAAGTATAATCGAGTCTGAACGAATAAGTTATCTATAATGGAATAAAGGTTTAAAAAAAAACAGAGAAAAAAACTTGTTCAAACAGATAAGAAGACCTATAAACCTATAATTGTCTGTTTTAAAGATGTGTTGGCAGGTCATTGAGATGGGAGTAGGGCAGTTTTGGAGTTTAGAGCCGGTCAAATCTTATCTCCCACTCCCACCCATAAAATTCTCACTTTATGGGACAGTTGGAAAGTCTAATTTCGCCAACCTTCTTTAAACACTTTTTATTTAATTGATTTAAAAAATGGATTCATTTTTATCTCGTGTCGTGTAATGGCAGTTTGATATTATGTTTCATATTGAGAATGTGCCGAGTGCAAAAATAATTTCATTTTCAGCTTACAGATGACATTATAATATGTTTATTAATGTAACATAAGCACAGACCTTTAGAATTACGAAAAAACAATTTACATAATTATTTTGGAACGATTTCATTTTCATTATTAAAAAATAAAAAGATGGGTCGAACTTTCGAGTCGATACCTTTCTACCATTATGAGTCAACAAGCAATCTTTATATCAAAATGCAAATTGAAATTGAATTCTAACTTGTTATTCTTAATTGTGTATATGTTTGAGAATCGAATAATATACTCCAAACGATAGTATGGCGACAAGGGAGAAACAGCTAGAATAGACATAATATTGTCGCGTTTATGAGCCTTCAAAACACCTACAACCTCCTTCAATAGATGGTGCTTCAGCCTTTTTCTGTTCTGCGATTAGTGTGGGAATCGCCGACTACTGTGTCGAGAGCCTGGGTTAGGTGAATCACGACGGAGGAAGCGGCGTAGTCGCGAAGCACCGGAGGAGTCACGCGCGACAATATTTAGAATAATCAAATGTGTGAATAATCAAGATCTGTGTCGCCATTTTCTAACGAGATCCCTCGGACACATAGAGTAAAGACTGGTGTCCAAACTTAGCTAGATAAATAAAGACCTGGAACTGGAGTGATACAACATATAGTTTGATGCGACACTTAGCCAGACGTAGCCTGCATACGACTTGGGGACGTGAGCAGACGTTAGTAGCGACTATCTCTCTCTACGATTGTGTGAAGTCTGTAGCAGACGCTATAAACTTGTAAATATGTATAAAATGGAAGGATATAAAAGCACGAATGCTTCCTTTATACATAATACAAACTTCTACTGCCCTTACTGCGATGAAAAAATATATTGGGAGGGCTTGGCTCATCAGTGGTGAACCCTCCCAGCGGTTTCGCCAATTTAATCCACCAGACCGCTTCTAAGAGCTCTAATACTGTATTGGACGATTCTGCTTATATACGCAGCACTGAAGAATGGAATTTCAGAAATGGTTTTCAAGAAAACTGTGGACATAAGCTTATAGGACAGTAGAATTACATTACAATATGTGATAAAACAGAATAAGAGAAGAAAAGTTTCTTTATTAGACAAAATTATAACGGTGCGAGCTTTCGGGTAAAAACCCCTTCTACAGGCGTGGTAGACGTGACACTATAACATAGGTAATATGGCTAGAAAGAAAATATATACACATGATTAACTACATATTAGCGGAATATGCTATGCAAATGGGGATTTTTTTATTTGTTATGACTATTGTAATTAAAGAGATAGTAGGCAAATAGGGCATTTGTATATTTGGAGTTTTGAGTCTATAGAGGAATATGTTAACGTAAATTACTGGATATGTGATATTTCAAAGAATTTTAGGAAATGATGCTATTACTGTAAGGCCAGGAGAGCACGATAGGCATCAGGAAGATCTATTTTGCGGTTGATGCTATTATGTCTGTGAGATTCTATGGATTCGAGAACTAATCGCTGGTGCTGGTTATGAATGCGTCTGTAATGTATGGTGGGGTGGTTGGTGTTGAATGTATGGCCGGTATTGAGTGTATGCTGGTAAAGGAGGGACCTGGTGTCTTGGTTGGAGATGTTTCTAGTATGCTCAGACATTCTGATGGCGACGGATCTGCCTGTCTCGCCAACGTATGTGGCAGAGCATTGCTCACACGAGACAGAGTAGACCGCGCCAACAGAATGGAGGGGATCATGGGGGGCATGCGATTTAGTATATGGGTGACGGAGGGATGTGAGCAGGTTGGGGGAGTTTTTATATAAGGTGCGGATACCGTATGCTTTAAGGCTTCTGGCTATGTCGGCTGAGGAGGGGGAGTAGGGAAGGAAACATAATGATCTGTAAATTTTAGGATGGTTGGGGGGGCCAGGTGTATATGAATGTCTGTTGATGAATTTAAGCGGAAACGATGCTATGGAGAGGTGCGATATGATGAGATTTTTCTCTATTTCTTTAAATATATCGAGCGAACAGTGGGTATAGATTCTTTTGGTGAGAGTTTTTACTATGTTGATTTTGTGGGAAATGGGGCAGTGTGAATTGAAATGGGTATAACTGGGGGGACACTGTTTTTTGTAGTAGACTGTGGTGTGGAATGAGGATGCGGTACGTATTATTAGGATGTCTAGGAATGGGATGACCTGGTTTGATTCTATTTCCAAAGTGAAGGAGATGTTGGGGTCAATAGTTTTGACCCCAACATCTCCTTCACTTTGGAAATAGAATCAAACCAGGTCATCCCATTCCTAGACATCCTAATAATACGTACCGCATCCTCATTCCACACCACAGTCTACTACAAAAAACAGTGTCCCCCCAGTTATACCCATTTCAATTCACACTGCCCCATTTCCCACAAAATCAACATAGTAAAAACTCTCACCAAAAGAATCTATACCCACTGTTCGCTCGATATATTTAAAGAAATAGAGAAAAATCTCATCATATCGCACCTCTCCATAGCATCGTTTCCGCTTAAATTCATCAACAGACATTCATATACACCTGGCCCCCCCAACCATCCTAAAATTTACAGATCATTATGTTTCCTTCCCTACTCCCCCTCCTCAGCCGACATAGCCAGAAGCCTTAAAGCATACGGTATCCGCACCTTATATAAAAACTCCCCCAACCTGCTCACATCCCTCCGTCACCCATATACTAAATCGCATGCCCCCCCTGATCCCCTCCATTCTGTTGGCGCGGTCTACTCTGTCTCGTGTGAGCAATGCTCTGCCACATACGTTGGCGAGACAGGCAGATCCGTCGCCATCAGAATGTCTGAGCATACTAGAAACATCTCCAACCAAGACACCAGGTCCCTCCTTTACCAGCATACACTCAATACCGGCCATACATTCAACACCAACCACCCCACCATACATTACAGACGCATTCATAACCAGCACCAGCGATTAGTTCTCGAATCCATAGAATCTCACAGACATAATAGCATCAACCGCAAAATAGATCTTCCTGATGCCTATCGTGCTCTCCTGGCCTTACAGTAATAGCATCATTTCCTAAAATTCTTTGAAATATCACATATCCAGTAATTTACGTTAACATATTCCTCTATAGACTCAAAACTCCAAATATACAAATGCCCTATTTGCCTACTATCTCTTTAATTACAATAGTCATAACAAATAAAAAAATCCCCATTTGCATAGCATATTCCGCTAATATGTAGTTAATCATGTGTATATATTCTCTTTCTAGCCATATTACCTATGTTATAGTGTCACGTCTACCACGCCTGTAGAAGGGGTTTTTACCCGAAAGCTCGCACCGTTATAATTTTGTCTAATAAAGAAACTTTTCTTCTCTTATTCTGTTTTATCGCATAAACAATACCGAGAAGATTATCACTCGTTATTACAATATGTATTCATGATTAAACAAATACAAATATTTTCTTACAATGAGTTTCTTTTTATTATAAAACGCTAGCTTTCAAGTGATAATCGCTCTTCAACAGGCTTAATAAAATCTTGACTTCATCCAACCAGAAATTTTCACAAAAACAAACGCGCGCATTTAATAAAAAGAAACTCATTGTGAGAATATATTTGTAATTTTAAATATGTACACAAGGTAATAAGACCAAATCCAAATAAATAAATAGTTATGACGTTTCGGTAACAGCGTTGTTACCGAAACGTCACACACTATTTATTTATTTGGGTTGGGTCTTATTACCTTGTTTTTATAATCTATAATCCAAATTGTGCCTTATCATTATAAATATGAAATTGTATACGATTCATAATAAATATAATATACTTTGTGAAAAATAGTACAAATGTAATATTGTAATGGGATAAGATGCTTAAATTAAAAAAGAAAAAAAGGCATCTTCTTATCGTTCACGATAAAGGGATGTCTTTTTTTTTTTCTTTCATACGAGCATACTTTGTTTGCTTTGCAATGTTATTTTTAAGAAATGCATCCCCTTTTACATATTATTGTTAACTTCATTATTTATTTGAGTCAAAAGGCGATCCATCAATTAAGTTTATATAAAAGGGCGTACCTGGATCTGTAATGAAAAAAAAAAACAATTTTTTCTCAAAATATTTCGAGAGATTGCTCCCTTTTTATCCAATCACTGTGCAATAAATTGATAAAGATGGGTCAATCTCTCGAAATATTTTGAGAGAAAAATTGTTTTTTTTTTCTTTACAGATCCAGGTACACCCTTTTATATAAATTAGCATTTATGTTTATGTTTATATTCTGGCTAGTTTACGTTTTAAAAGAGAATAGCTAAAAATATTTTTAGTTGATTATTTGTGAATATCAAATATATAGAATAGTGAAATTAAACAACTATTAAATAAATAAACATGTTTTATAGAAATGTCAAGTATTAAAAAGTATAATAATTAAATTATTTTAAAAAATTGGTATAAAAATATGTGCGCGCGCACAGAAAAAAAAATTAATCTTCATCACTAAAAAAAAAGAAAATAAACAGGTATATATAAAAATAGCTTGGTGTGTGCTTTAATTCTTTAAATCTATAAATAATATTAAACGAAACATTGTTTGCGTCTAAATAACTAATAAAAAATAATTTTTAACGACTTCTTTTGAAAATGTAACCCTGATTAAAGTTACTTTTAGCAAAACGTGAGGTTACAAGACCATTCTTTGAAGCTTCTGCCTCTTGGTGTATCCTTCAATCCTCTCCACGGATATTCTATTCAACATTTCTCTGAATTCAGTACAATTCTATCATAAATACATACTATTTTTTAAATAAATACACCTATCCCCCGATTTACACGGTACTTGTTTTACCCGTTTTCGCTTTTACACGGTTTTCCAAATAAGTTTTTTTTTATCGCGCTATACTAAATGCTACTGTGATTGAACATATGCGCTGTGTACACATATCACGAGGAATCCCGAGCTTATGTGCTGACTTGCTGTACACGCACACTGTGTCTGTATTTCTTCGCCTAAAAATTTCGAGAAAAAAATTAATTTTCGACTTACACGTTTTTCTCAGGAACGTATCTACCGTGTAAATCGGGGGATAGGTGTATTGTAAATTATAAAGATGCCTGTGCATATAGTTTCATACTAGTAGAAAGGCATCAACTCCAAAGTTAGGTCTCTCTTTTTTTATAAAAAATTTAAGAAAAAATCTAGAAAAGTAAATGTAAATTTTCCTCGTAATGTCTTTTAATACGTACCATTATATCATGAATTCTGAATTGTGATTTAAAAAAAAATAAGATTTATAATTCACATACACACCCATATATATAAGGCATGTTTTCATTGAATTAACACATGTATTATAATAAATAGCTGAACACCGATACTTTCACAAAATAAAAATAAAATTGGGGAAAAATGAGACACACAGAGAAAATTCTCTTTAAATTATTCTCTTAGCTAAAAAGATAGAAGACCTAGTAAAAAGCCACTCATAAGAAGCTAGCTATTATTCTATGAATTTTCCGCTAAACTGTATAATAGATCTAACAACGCTGGCAGAATTCCCAAAAAAAATCCATAATGATCCATAGTAATACCACGAGATGTAATCTATATTTAGATTTAGTAAAAAAAAAAGGAGAAAAAAGAGTCTTCCTCTTAAATTTATTATGATTTCGTGTAAAGTCGGCCGTACAAGCAAATAAATTATGCAGCGACCTCCACGTTTCTATAAATTTTAAAGATAAAGACATTCTACCAGAACGAGTTTTGTTTTGAAAACGAAAAATATATTTATTGTGGTGGAGGGAAAAAACATGTTCTGACAATTGCGCTATCTTACGGAATAAATATTTACTAAAATGTTCATATAATTTGATTCCGAGTATACTGGTCAAATATATCCTTTCTCTTGATGTATATACTAAGTAAATTGATCAAATTTATAATTATATGACAAAAATGATGGTTTTTCAAGGTATCTACTATGTATATTGTCGCGGAGATAAATAAAGCAAGGGCAAGTTTGGGAATAATTAAATTTATTATAAGGGGTATTTATAGGGAGAGAGAAAGAGTACAACTTACCCCAAGTTAAAGATAATCCTAATGTCAGTCACCGTCCCGTTTTCCTTATTTACAGATCAGCTTCCGAGAACCCCTCACACCTGCGGTCCCCCCCGGGGTCCAGGGATGATTGACAGATGTCCCATCTGGATGGAGCTTCTTGACAATATCTATTCCTTTAACATGTCATTTGGTCCATGTAAATGAGAAAACCTCGAAAGCCTGCCAAATTATTAAATAAATGTTTTTTTTTTATGTTTTACCTCCTTTTTTATTCAATAAGGCTTTCTTTTTAGGATTAAAGATTCTTGAAATAATTGCTAATGTAGAAATACAATTTATGAATCAAAAGAATTGCAACAAGTTTCTTTATATTAGTTTAAAATGACAAGCTTTTTCAAGTGTCAGCTCATCATCAGGTACTCCAATTATTTCTCAAATACCTACTACATATATATATATATAGAGAGAGAGGTATAAAACGAATTTACATATTTACATACGTTATAACACCTTGATAAAGGTTGGCGTTCAGCCAACTAAAATATTGGTAAAATAAATGATATTTTGATCCAATATATGCCTTTTTAATTAAATATTTACATACATATTTTAAAAGTATAACTAAAATCTGTGCGTATTCATGGTTAAAATATTTATCTTTGAATACTGATTTATTTATACCAATTATATCGAATAGAATTTTGAAGGATATGCTAAGCAAAAATTAGAACAACATAATTTTTGAAAAAAAAAAATAAATAATAATACTCATTATGTGGCTGTAAAATACACAATAGAATCACCATGAGAGGACACTTCCGCTAGATGACACCTCTCTATAAAGGACAGTTTTCATCTTCAAAATTACCATTTTTACTATTAAGCAACTCTCTGGTAAGATGACACCTCTCCTTCTAAAGAACACTTTGACTTTTTAACTAGGCGTTGTCCTTTACAATGAGGTTGTTAAACTCTATACATTAGACTCTCCTATAACGCGAGTTTTTACAACGCGATTTCGTACAACGCGATAAAAAAATTGCGACAAATTTATTTATACAACCCGAATTTTCGTATAACGCGTTATAAAATAAAACAATTTACCCTAACAACATTCGCGTTATACAAGTTTTATTTCGTACAACGCGAATTCCTATAACGCGATTTCATACAACACGGAACACATTAATCGCGTTATAGGAGAGTTTACTGTATTTATATGAAATTTAGGAGACTAAAATGTTAACTGTTATAATGTGTCAAAGATCCTAAAGGCGACAACCACCCATTGTCTGGCTGAAAAGAATTTTATGTGAGGAGTATTTACATATTGGAAGATTGCCATGGATTTGCATAGCGTTAAAAGATAAAAATTACATATGAATGAAAATAGTTAATCATATCAAACGGACAAAATGCATAGTATATGATAATTTACCATATATCACATTATGTTTCCTATTTATAGTTGAAGGTTCGAAATCCTACATAATTAATTTCCGGGGCTCAAAAATCATCCATTCTGGTTAGCATCCCCGTAAATAAAGATATTTCCGCACAGTTGTCTTCTTCTTTCTTATCTCCACTCAATCATATTAGGGTATCAAGCTTGTATATCTTGAGACTTGACAACCATCATGACTGGGTGAAGTTGAATGCGTCTGCCTTTGTCATTAAGACTGGGAGCACTACTCAGTGGCAGGCCGACTTAGCTCCAAAGGAAATGGCCGCCTCTGACATGAGAAACAGACGCCATGTGCAGCCGCTCCTAACATGGAGTACAAACGCTGCTCATCCTGTATTCCTGGATTAGGAACCCTTACAGGGTACTATCAGCCGGGCCAGCTGAGCCCAGGTTTTTTAGAGAGCTTGTTACTGCTCCCCCTCCTCCTTTTTCATCCGGGCTTGAGACCGGCAAAGGCGGAGTTGGAATTAGTTCTAATAACATATAGGTACCCTAGGCTTCTATAGTGTATTCAGAGATCGCCAAATACCCTTGCGGTTTAGGAGTCTGTCTTGGTAGTCTTAGTGAACCAGTTCACCAAGTGTTTCCAGGCCGGTTTGTTTCTTGGTATATTTAACAGGGTAGTGCTGTTGAATGAGGACAGGCCAAGAAAACTGGCTCTTGAGAGTAAAGAGTTTCGTTTTATTTTTAGGTATTCCCCGTAGAAGAGCAAAATTTGCTCGAAAGAGCTTGCAAACCTCAAAAATAAACAAAATAAACTATTTGCTTAAAAGCCATTTTGCCTATTCTAAAATCTTTATACAGGTTAGATTTTAGCTCTACAATTTATTTAGAATTTTATTATATTTTACATTATAACGCTATATAAAAGAACCTTGAATCATATATATATTAATGAATTTACATATCTGTTTTTCAGCACATTTCTCTCTTATTACATTCTTATACTTTTATGTAAATAAGTTACGATTACTTTTGATCGAAATTATTTCTGATGTTTGTCTTTGCTCATTTTTTTCAAGCGCAATAATATTTTATATTTCTAATATTCAGTTTTTTTATTATTATAAGGTTGTCCCAAATGTTCGTTTGTTTCTTAAAACGTTGTTTTTCTTATTACTTGGCGAATAATATTATTACGGCAAATACCTAATAATACATAATACAATTACTTTTTATACATAATATAAAGACATTATACATAACGGAGAATAATATTGGTATTTCTGGATCTTTTCATGTATTGGATTTTTTTGCAAGTTTTTACGAACTTTTGGGACAACCTGGTATAACTGTCCCCCCTTTCACGCAGTAAATAAAAAGAGAAAAATAAAATAAATCTCTATATCCGATAAAACCATAAAAATTTGCATATAAACGTATATGCAGCATTTTATATATACGATTATCGAAATTATAAAAAAGTAAAATTATTTTCAAAAATACGGCGGTTTCTAAAAAATAACAAATTTCCTTCAACTGTTTAGTTTTGTCAATATTTATATATTAAAAAGCCTACATTATTTGAAGGATATATATTAGAGAGAGAGAACAAAAAATGTGATGACAAAATAACCGACAGATCTTTTTTTTAAAGCCTTTTTTTCTAATTCCCGCCCAAAACAATATAAATGTCAACAGCTGATTAATCTAAAAGTGAAACCAAAACTAAAGAACAAAACAAATTGCGTTTGGTCAGAAAAAAAAGGTGTTCAAAAATAAATAGTCGCAATTTTTCAAAATCTAAGCTCTTAATCCTCCATTCTCAAAGTTAAGGATTTTTTTTCTTTTAGCTTTTATTGGCGCGCTTTTTTTCGCGCCCTCTGTTGCCCACTTTCCCGCCTTTTTTTTTTTGTCGGGTAGCCCTATAGAACGGGTTCCATTCAGGATTTATTTCCTTTAGGAAAGCGTTCTCCATATATTTACGATATATATTTTTTACGCTATTATTTTATCTTTTTGTATATAAAATCCTATGCAAATATGATTTGAATATTCTGTTTAGAATGTTTTTTACTCTATATGTGAAAATTGTGACTTTTTGTTGTTTATTTTTAGATTTTTTTTTTTTTTTTGGATTGAGAAGAATTAGTTGCCATAACAAATTGGTACCCTAAGCTCATGGAGTGTATCCATAGATCGCTAACTATCCGGGCTGTCCTGCAATTTAGGAGTCTGTCTTGGTAGCCTTAGTTCACCAAGTATTTCCAGGCCGGTTTGCTTCTTGGTAGATTCAAACAAGGAAGTGTTGTTGAAAGAGGACAGGCCAATGATTGTAGCCGTTTGGAATCGCTGTAGTTGGAATGCTGGGCAGTTGACATGCTCTACGGTTTGCTCTTCCTCTAAATAATGTGGATAGGTTTAATCAACGACTTTTTTTTGTCCATTTCGGCTTGAACATATCCATGTCCTGATAAGAGAGTCGTGGTTGATATTCCTAGGTGTTTCTTTCAAAGTTTTTTTCAAGATGGCCTGGAAAGTGGGTGAATTTTTCTAAGGTGTCGGGTTGATTGGTTAGTTGTGAATATATCGGTCCATAATTGGTGGGCAAATATTTGCTATTTTTAATCGCCAGCTTATTTGGGAGCTCAATAAAATATGGAGGAAGGTCATATTTAGCGGCCACTTTAGCAGCCTGGTCTGTACATTAATTTCCATCAATTCCTTTGTAGTATGATACTCAGCAGAGTCAGATGTTTTTATTATTTTTATTACTTGAGACATTTGGGCTGCATATAGCTGTCAGTGCTAGATTATAAAAACGTTCTATTTTAATTTCGTGATTTAAGAAATTTTAATAATATTCAATTTGTGTTTATTTTGATGATGTGGGAAAATATGGTCAACTCAAGCTTCTGGATCGTTTCATTGGTAAAAAAACTGGTTTAAGACGGTTTACTTTATTGACCATATACCTAAATTAGGACATCGATGGACAAGTGGTGCAAAACCGTTGATTTCCAACAGCTACGACCCGAGGTCGAATCCTGCATTAGGCACTTTTTTTCGGAATTAAAAAAAAAAATTGCTCCAATGAAACCCAATTCTTGCAATATACCAACCACACCATTGAGTGCAAGTAACCAAAGGTTTATTTGGTTCATTTAAAAGTGCAAAGGTCGAGGTGATTTCTACATGTGTCGAGATGTAGTGAACTTACAGTTATGTGCAGTCGTTATCTACTACCCACCATGATTACCATGGTCTGTACCACGTGTATCCTAGAGATAACAATAATAGAAAAGAATCTAATTATTCCACAGATCACATACATGTTTAGTAATTTTGACTTTTATTTTTTAGTTCAAATCATAAGAATTACTGATTTATAAAACGTGCATCTAAATTTTTACATAAAGGTTAACTAAATCATTTATCGATGTGAACATTATGAACATATTTACATCGCCATTTTTTAAAATTTATATGTAATTAAAATTATTTCTACAGCCCTCATCCAGCGATAATAAAATATGGAAAAAGGAAGGGGATGGCTCATCAGTGCTGAACTTTCTCAGCGGTTTAGCCATTTTAATCTCCAGACGGTTTCAATGTGGTATTAGACCATTGGATGATTTCTGTTATTCTGATTACGAAGAATTGCGTTGATATAGAAAAAATATATATAAAACGAATAAAGACATAAAGACGCGTATGTTTCTTTTCACAAATAAATCAAACTTCTACTGTCCTTACTGCGATGAAAAAATATTGGGAGGGCTTGGCTCATCAGTGGTGCACCCTCCCAACGGTTTCACCAATTTTTTTTTTTTTCTACCAGACCGCTTCTTTAGAGAACCAATACTGTATTGGATCATTCTGCTTTTATATGCTACACTGAAGGGTGGGATCTCAGAAGTGGTTTTAAGCAAACTATGAACATAAGCTTTTAGGACAGTAGAATTATATTCAAATATTTGCATCGAGCAATGCTCTTCCACAAACAATAAGGACAAGTTAGGAAATAATTGGCGTGTTATTGCTTTGTTTTAATAGGGCAAAAATGTTTAATAAGCGAGTTGAATAGCCACAGTTTAAGATTCAGGTATTGTTCTTCTAAAATGAATAAGAAGCGCGTGACCAATCAGGATTAATGTGTGAGGATGATCAAATATTTGGTATATTTAAGATAAATATCCAACCAAATTTACATATTCCATCCATCCATTTATAGTGTAGCATGGGCCGACTTCATGGAACAGGAAGCTCGTGTCAGCCCCGGGTTGTTCCACGCGAGCTCTCGCTAGTGATTCTTTGCTCTCATATAAACAACCTGTATAAACTTCATATAAATTTCTCTCGCTAATTAAATTGTTCTTAATTGCCATACGACTTGTTAATTATTTCATCGCTACAATATACCAAATGAGAGATGAATAGACATTGATAGGTTAGAGAGAAAGAGCGCGCAAGAAGGATGTTCTACTCATCCAGAGCGCTCGGTTGAACAGAAGCGTCTTTCACAGCCGTGACTTGAGACCTTGGTGTCACAGTGTAAAAACGGATGACAGCTTCTCTCCACCTCCGCGGTCTCCCACACCCACGTCCATCCGGTGTTGAATCATCACACTCGGGCCTTGTTACCCTGCTGACTGACTGAATGTGATGAAAGAACGCTTCGTCGGAGGATTGGCTCATAGACTGCGTGGATTGGAACATGTGCGTAGAAGCTGTAGAGCGGCTAATTAGTCAAAAAAAGAAGAAAAAGACTAGAACTGTCCTTGACAAGGATGGAATGGTCTTCTGACTTAACCATAAGACGGTTAGCACTGTCCTTGACAAGGATGGAATGGTCTTCTAACTTAATCATATAACTGTTAGCACTGTCCTTGACAAGGATGGAATGGTCTTCTGACTTAACCATAAGACGATTAGCACTGTCCTTGACAAGGATGGAATGGTCTTCTAACTTAATCATATAACGGTTAGCACTGTCCTTGACAAGGAAGGAATGGTCTTCTGACTTAACCATATAACTGTTAGCACTGTCCTTGACAAGGATTGAATGGTCTTCTGACTTAACCATATAACTGTTAGCACTGTCCTTGACAAGGATGGAATGGTCTTCTGACATACCATATAACAGTTAGCACTGTCCTTGACAAGGATGGAATGGTCTTCTGACTTAACCATATAACTGTTAGCACTGTCCTTGACAAGAATGAAATGGTATTCTGACTTAACCATATAACGGTTAGCACTGTCCTTGACAAGGATTTAATGGTCTTCTAATTTAACAAAAAAGTCATATTAATTTCCCTATATTTCGCTTTTCATTTGAAGCAATTTTGAAATTGCCCAAACGTATACGTCTCGAAAATTGTATAAATGAAGGAGATAAAAAAAGAAATGTTTCGGAAAAAGATTAAAATATTAAAATTTAAAAAAAAAATCATTATTTTTTTTCCATTATTGGATATAGAATCTAGCAACAATTCTCAAACTTTGCCTAAATCAATTCTAAATTAGTCATTCTGTAAATATACAGCGATACTAAATGGAATTACCAAAATCATCAAATCGGATTATGGCCAAAGTCAGTGTGGAAGCATTGACAAAATTCTTCGAGGAAGGAAGTCGGTGATTTACCAAAAAATAGTGAAATTATAAAGCTATTTGGACATGCATGGTTGATGAGAAAAACCTTATTTTTATGAAGGCCTAAATATTAAACGAAATTCTTCAAGGAAAGAAGTGTATGATTAACCAAGATAAAAAGGTAAAATGTAAAGATATTCGGATATGTTTTGATCCATGGGAAAAAACCTTATTTTGATGAAGGCCTAAGTATCAAGCAAAATTCTTCAAGGAAAGAAGTCGGTGATTTACCAAGAAATAGCGAAATTATGAAGATATTTGGACTTTTTTGATCCATGGGAAAAACCTTATATTAATGAAAGCCTATCAATATATGTCCGCTCAGTGTAACGCAGTGTTATGATAGTATTTCCAGCGGAATATCTGAATGCTGGAGTACCTTGGCACATATTTTGATAAACGACTTCCCCAATAAAACATCTTCTTACTTGTTTCTAAACAAGAAGTTGAATTAAAAAATCTGAACGCATAAAAAAAAATCTAATTATGCAATATAAAGGGGAAAAGTGTTATTACTATTGTGGAGCAAAATATTCCTTAGAATTATAATATAAAGGAAAAGAAAACACAATTTTTCTGTCATTCAAAGGATTATTAAAGGTACACATTCAATAAGAATTCAATAGAAAGAGATATTATTAGAGAATATATTATTTTAATGATGACGTACGCCATGGAGGCTAGGTTTTCCTATTTTCCTTGAAGCCGGACATTTCTAAATACAGAATAATCAGGACGGTGCCGCTGTCATAAGATTTAGCGATTGGATTGGAGTGGCGAAAATATCCAAAATGTTCAGGGTGGCGCCAAGGCTACAAGATATGGTCATTTACTTAAAAGCGGTATATTCCCAAAATGATCCAAAGAATGATCAGGTCTGTATGGAGGCTGCAAGACATAGAAGCACCATATATCCAAGAAGAATTAAAGAATGATCAGGGCAACGCCAAGGCTGCGAGATATGGCCATTTATATAGAAGAAGCATATTTCCAAAATGATTCAAAAAATGATCAGGCCTGGGCCGAGGCTGACAAATATGTTCATTTACTTAGAAGCACCATATTCCCAAGTTGACTCAAAAATGATCAGGCCCGTGCCGAGTTTAAAAGAGCTGGTCATTTACTTAGAAGCAGCATATTCTCAAAATGAATCAAAAAATGATCAGGTTTTCGCCGAGCCTGACAAATATGGTCATTTACTTAGAAGCAGAATATTTCAAAGATGATTCAAGAACGATCAGGCCTGGGCCGAGGCTGACAAATATGTTCATTTACTTAAAAGTACCATATTACCAAAGTGATTCGAAGAATGATCTGGTCTGTACGGAGGCTGCAAGATCTGGCCATTTACTTAGAAGCACCATATTGCCAAAGTGATTCAAAGAATGATCTGGTCTGCACGGAGGCTGCAAGATCTGGCCATTTACTTAGAAGCACCATATTACCAAAGTGATTCAAAGAATGATCTGGTCTGCACGGAGGCTGCAAGATCTGGCCATTTACTTAGAAGCACCATATTACCAAAGTGATTTAAAGAATGATCTGGTCTGCACGGAGGCTGCAATATATGGTCATTTACTTAGAAGCACCATATTACCAAAGTGATTCAAAGAATGATCTGGTCTGCACGGAGGCTGCAAGATCTAGCCATTTACTTAGAAGCACCATATTACCAAAGTGATTCAAAGAATGATCTGGTCTGTACGGAGGCTGCAAGATCTGGGCATTTACCTAGAAACACTATATTTTCAAGATGATTCAAAGAATGATCAGGTCTGCACTGAGGCTGCAAGATATGGCCATTACATAGAACAGAATATTCCCAAGATGATTTAAAGAATGATCAGGTCTGCGCGGAGGCTGCAAGATCTGGCCATTTATTTAGAAGCACCATATTACCAAGGTGATTCAAAGAATGATCAGGTCTGCCCTGAGGCTGCAAGATCTGGCCATTTACTTAGAAGCACCATATTACCAAAGTGATTTAAAGAATGATCAGGTCTGCACGGAGGCTGCAAGATCTGGCCATTTACTTAGAAGCACCATATTCCCAAGATGATTCAAAGAATGATCAAGTCTGCCCTGAAGCTGCAAGATCTGGCCATTTACTTAGAAGCACCATATTACCAAGGTGATTCAAAGAATGATCTGGTCTGTACGTAGGCTGCAAAATATGGTCATTAACTTAGAAGCAGCAATTCCCAAGATGATTCAAAGAATGATCAGGTCTGCACGGAGTCTGCAAGATATGGCCATTTACTTAGAAGCACCATATTCCCAAGATGATTCAAATAATGATCAGGTCTGTACGGAGGTGCAAGATATGGTCATTTACTTAGAAGCACCATATTACCAAGGTTATTCAAAGAATGATCAGTTCTGCACTGAGGCTGCAAGATATGGTCATTTACTTAGAAGCAGCAATTCCCAAGATGATTCAAAGAATGATCAGGTCTGCACGGAGGCCGCATGATCTGACCATTTACTTAGAAGCACCATATTCCCAAGATGATTCAAAGAATGATCAGTTCTGCACTGAGGCTGCAAAATATGGCCATTTACTTAGAAGCACCATATTCCCAAGATGATTCAAAGAATGATCAGTTCTGCACTGAGGCTGCAAAATATGGCCATTTACTTAGAAGCACCATATTACCAAGGTGATTCAAAGAATGATCGGGTCTGCCCGGAGGCTGCAAGATCTGGCCATTTACTTAGAAGCACCATATTCCCAAGATGAATCAAAGAATGATCAGGTCTGTACGTAGGCTGCAAGATATGGTCATTTACTTAGAAGCACCATATTCCCAAGATGATTCAAAGAATGATCAGGTCTGGGCCGAGGTTGCACAAGATATGGCTATTATTTAGAACAGAATATTCCCGAATTGATTCAAAGAATGATCAGTTCTGCACTGAGGCTGCAAAATATGGCCATTTACTTAGAAGTACCATATTACCAAGGTGATTCAAAGAATGATCAGGTCTGGGCCGAGGATGCAAGATATGGCTATTATTTAGAACAGAATATTCCCGAATTAATTCAAAGAATTATCAATTCTGGGCAGAGTATATGTCGAAACGTCGAGACAATAAAAAAGATTTACGGACCGAAGTATCTTTAATTTGAAGAACTATGAATGTCGTCCAGGCAGCCTCTATATTTACGTTTCCTAAAGATATTACTAATTGGTAAATATATTTCTTTATACGATGCATTATCGCGCCATCTGTTTACGAAATTCGAACTATTTTTGACGCGTATGATTCTTTTTAAAAATAAATCAATTTTTTTCTACTGCCCTTACTACAATGATAAAATAAAGCATATTCTATATTTATAATTATATGTATTTCTATTGTTCTCGAAGCTTATATCCATTGTTTATTTAAAATACCCTTTCAAAAGTCTAGCTTTAGTATCAGTATAGAAGAAAACCGAAAAAAAAAAAAGAAATATTACAGCGGTATGGTAGATTAAACTGACGAAACCGCTTGGAAGGTTCACCACTGATGAGCGAGGCCCTCCCATTATTTTTATCATTGCAGTAAGGACAGTAGAAAATTGATTAATATTTTTAAAAGAATCATATAGACGTCAAATATACGAGTTTAAATTTCGTATACACCTATCCCCCAATTTACACGGTACTTGTTTTACACGTTTTCGCTTTTACACGGTTTTCCAAATAAGTTTTTTTTTTTAATCGCACTATACTAAATGCTACTGTGATTGAACACATGCACTGTGTACACATCTCACGAGGAATCCCGAGCTTATGTGCTGACTACATATTTTAACCTGTCAATGCATTTTATTTTTATTTCTGTGTAAACCTATCCCCCGATTTACACGTTTTTCTCAGGAACGTATCTACCGTGTAAATCGAGGGATAGGTGTATTTCTTTACACCATAAGAGATACCATAACTGTAAACCGATCCTAAAGTTCAAAAAAAGAAATAAAAAAAGATAATAAATTGAAACAAAAAGAGATGGAAGTAGGTATACCACTCTAAATATAATATCCCAAGAAAATCGAAAGAAGCAATATCAACAAAAAGGAAGTCAATCTATATTGAGAGAACCACCAGTACATTTATTATTTAAAATAAACGACTAATCTTTTTTGAATAATTTAATGTAGCAGAGAGAGAAGAGAGAGTAAAAAATTAGAAATTTAAATTTAGAACTTCCACAGATATATAAATATCAAATTAACATTTTTATCCAAGTTTTAAATAATAATGAGATAAAGGCGGAGAGAGAATACAGAATCAATTCCGATCTAACCCGGGGGTTAATCAATTTTCTCCCTAGTGTTGTATTTTGTTGCTAGTTGGAGAGAACCATTCGCATAAAAAAAACTCTATGATTTTTTTTCTTCAGTTCTCTTCAATCTACGTTTTCCCTAGCTAATTCAGTCACTTATTTCTAAAGAAAATTTCTTAAAAAGTGAAAATTAAAAATATTAAATTTATGTTTTTTATATTCAGTTAACTATGAAATTTCTGCCTTTCAATGTTTTAGTATTCTTCGTAGATCGTGAAATACGTGGTGTCACTGGAGAACCACTGGCGATTCTCTACCAAACTCTGCAGCGCTGTCAGAGACGCCATATTCATTGTACATAGTGTATATAATGTATATTCAAGACGCGAGACATCTACTTCTGGAGTGCCCAATTTTCCGGGATTTTAGGGAAAATAGATTTGGTCGTATTGGACAGCTTGATGAATTTGTAGACAAAAAAGAAAAGTATAAATATTTTGATCAATTTTGTAAATACATATACAACTTTCTCTTGAATTGGAAAAAAAAAGAGAAGGAATCTTAGGAAAAAAAAAAAGAACTGCGATGCTTGCTCTGTGTGTTTTGCTTTGTTGTTTGTTTTTGTTTTTCTCTTTGGACAGTTTTCTATAGTTAATTTATGTAAAATAATGAATTGAACAGGATTGTATATAGCCGAATTGCTGTGATGCAGTGAAAGGTATTGACGCAAATATCCCTGAGTTTGGGATATCGCGTTTCATGATGTTAATAAAGTTTTTTAAAAATATATAATGTATATTATCTTTTTTTAAATAGTACAGACTGTGTACTTTGAATGAAATGACAAGATGCCAATAAAATTATTTAATATGATGCACTAGTGCGCCATCTGTTATCAAAATTCGAAACTATTTTAAACGCGTATGATTCTTTTTGAAATTAAACAATTTCTACTGCCCTTACTGCAATGGAAAAATTAAAGGGAGGGCCTGGCTGATGGGAGGGTTCACCACTGATGAGCCAGGCCCTCCCTTTAATTTTTCCATTGCAGTAAGGGCAGTAGAAATTGTTTAATTTCAAAAAGAATCTTACGCGTTTAAAATAGTTTCGAATTTTGATAAAATTATTTCAATTGTCAAAAAAAAAAATGTCAATGTTTTAGTGAATATTTGAAACAAAGTAGAAGTAAAGAGTAATGCTACAGGAAGTAAACACGACAACCAGGTGATAATAGATGGCTATAAATACAATAGGATATACATGGGGTATATAAAAAGGCCATTTAGCCAGCTATCTAAAGCTGAAAAAGTTAATTGAGCGAAGAAGAATTAGTAGTAGAAATAAAAAAATAGAAAGAGGGGAAGAGCTACTACTACCTTTTTTTGACCATTGACCACCACGGAAGTGACCATGGGTCGCTCGACCGTGAAAACCTTACAGATATATCCGCTAGAAGATCCACTTAGCTCTGGAAGAAACCTCCTAAACTAGACTTTGTTTTCTTCGTTATCTACTTCTCTCCAACTCTCTCTATATATGAGGTTTTCTCTTTATCTTTGTTCATATACTTTTACGATTCAACATTTTTTATCAAAATTTTCTTTATATTGTTTACTTTTACGCATAATTATAAACTTTTTTTTAACATCGATTTATACGTCTGCGTGTTAATTATTTTAAATTTCATTAACCATTGTGAATTAATAGACAAAGAAGACTCTCAATAAAAAAATTCTTTATAACAAAAAAATTCCTTATGAATAAATAGTAATAAAAGTGAAATCGTAATGGGATCAGGTGGATAAATTAAGAAAAAGACATCTCCTTGATTATGCGTGCAACTAAAACGTTGCTAATTTTGAATATGCAACGAAAATTTTTAATTTTGAATATGAAACTAAACGTTGCTAATTTTGAATATATGCAACTATTTTTTTTTAATTTTGAATATGCAACTAAAACTTTCTAATTTTGAATATGTAACTAAACGTTGCTAATTTTGAATATGTAACTAAACGTTGCTAATTTTGAATATGCAACAATTTTTTTTTTAATTTTTAATATGCAACTAAAACTTTCTAATTTTGAATATGTAACTAATAGTTGCTAATTTTGGATATGTAACTAATAGTTGCTAATTTTGAATATGCAACTAAAAGTTTCTAATTTTGAATATGTAACTAATAGTTGCTAATTTTGAATATGCAACTAAAAGTTTCTAATTTTGAATATGCAACTAATAGTTTCTAATTTTGAATATGTAACTAAGATTCTCTTTTTGAATATGTAACTAAGAATCTCTAATTTTGAATATGCAAATAAAAGATTTTAAAATTGATATTTATTCCGACAGATGTCGCAAGCCATTAGAAACTTTTCGTTTCACGAGGTCAAGAGATCCCTTTTATTTAAAAAAAAAAAACCTCTCTACAGCGAAATTATTCATAGAAGACGTTCTATAACGACATTGTTAAAATTAAATCACCCTAGATAACGAAATTTCTCTCTATAACAAAACTCTTTATATACTAAAAGGACAGCTCCTGATCGTGCAACTGAATGTTGCTGATAGTTCACTGCCATCTATCAGAAAATATATGTGGGTTTTTGGAAATCAAGTAAAATGGCCTTATTCTAATTAATATCATCGCTTTACCTGCTTTTTACATGTGTAGACATGTGGTGCGCTTACAGTAAGTCGACTTCTTCTACCCACCATGATTATCATGGTCTGTACCACGTATACTAGGGATAAGCAAAAAATAAAATATATTAAATAACTGTTGATTTTTTTCATTCAAAAAATTTTACAAAAAAAAATGTTTATACCACGATATTATTAATAACAAAGACCCTCTGTAAAGAAATACCAAATAACTTTCTATAAACAGACTGTAATATACCTTATAATAATATTATAATATATTCTGTTTAATTAATTTATTTTTGATTGTTTGGATTTGGCAGCACGTTAATTGTTGTTATTGTTATGAATATATTCAAAAGTATATATATAACATTAGAAAGATATATAATTAAAATTTGTTTCTTAATTTGGTAAAGCATATTTATATATTATATAATAAATGTTTTAATAGATACATATATTTTACATTTATCTCTTAATGAATTATTTTTATGTACTTATTACAAAAAAAATTTTAAATATAAGATAGAGCTCATATTTTTCCTTTAATATTCTAAGATATTTTACATATTTGATTTCAATTTTTATAATAATAATTTCATGTGCAAATTTCTCTCACCTACTCTGTATTTTAATTTATTTCAACTGTGATATTATAACACTATGCGGCGCTGAGTTTGTGTATACAAAAATGTAATGCCTCGATAAAGGTTGGCGTTCAGCTAGCCGAAATATTGGCAAAATAAATATTTTATTAAATCCAATATATGCCTTTTATTATCTAATGAATTAAGTATGGATTGCTCTTTTTTCAAAATATTTATATATTTAATCGAAAGAACATTACAGAGACTATATGTAACAAAATATTTATAGCAAAATATATTATCTACTCCAACTCCCACACTTTATAAATTGAAAAATCATTTCCTCCCGTAAATTACACCCATCACAGCCGATACATTCAAGACCACGGGGGGGCCTGTTGGCTTCCGTAGGCGTTTCTTACTGGGAAAAAGAAAGAGAGGATCCAATAAAATAATTTAGTAGTGTTTATTAGAACAAAAACATAATAGTGAACAACAAATATAACAGAGAGTACCGTCGTCTTCCGGGTATTCCTTCTACTGGGGAGCTCGGATTCTATATTCTGTGCGTTTATAATCTGTTTATCTGTGGCTCTCTGGTCGGGATGGCGCCTACATTCGGCCATTCCTGGATTTCAATCGTCCTCGATTGAACCTTGCGTTGCAGGAACGTCGTGGGTTGCGTCGGGGGGTATCTTCTACTTCTGGCTCCTCGCCCGGACTTTCTTCTGTAGCTGAGTCATTAATTCTATTTTGTTCTCCTACTGTCCTATCACACGGGTCCTTTCGAAAGATCTGGATCAGGTCTCTCAATTCAGGGTCGGAATGCTGAATCATCAAGATTTGTTCTTCCAGTGTGATTGTGAGGCACACTTCAAGGTTTTTCTCCACGATTTCCTCCATCGTGTCTCTAGGGTCGTCGACTGGAGCTCTACTCATTCCGTCTACGTGGGCCATCTTCTCCCCTGGTTTATGTCGAATTTCGAAATCGTATTCCTGAATCAGATTGTACCATCGCGCTATCTGAGGATTTGTAGTCTTCTTCGCGTTCATGTAGACCAGTGCTTGGCAATCAGTAACCACTGTAAACTTGATTCCTACGAGGAACTGACGTAGTCGATCCAAGGTCCACACTATCGCCATCAGCTCCAATTTGCTTGAGTGGTACATCTTCTCGGCTTCTGTTGTCTTCTTGCTCACACAGTAGACCAAGCGCCATTTGCCGTCTTCGTCCATCTGTAGCACCATTCCTGCTAATCCCTCAGCACTCGCGTCGCAATGTACTTCTGTCTTGAGTTCAGGGTTGTAATGAGCTAGTACCGGATATTCGACCAGATCCTTTCGTAGTCCTCCAAATGACCTTCGCTGTTCTTCCTTCCATTCAAATTGTGAACCTTTCTTCGTAAGTCTGCTTAGCGGTTCTGCTTTCCTCGCGAAGTCCTTTACAAATCGTCTGAAGAAGTTCGTCAGTCCCAGAAAGCGTCGTATGTCGTGGACATTCTTGGGTTCTGGAAATTCTTCTATCGCCTTGATCTTTCTTGGGCCTGGCTTAAGTCCGCCTGTACTGATGACATACCCTAAGAACTCAACTTCCCTCCTTCCGAACTCACATTTAGAGGGTTTCAGTGTCAACTTCGCTGATCTTATTCTTTCGAGGACTTCCCTCAACCTTTCGATCATCTCCCGCCAATCCTTTGCCGGGATAATCACGTCGTCGAGATAGCAGAATGCCTTCTTGTTCAGCAGCGGACCTAGGACAGTGTGCATCAGTCTTTGGAATTCTGCTGGTGCGTTGGCGAGTCCAAAAATCATCCTTTCGAATTGACCTGTATCATCTGGGGTGATGAATGCTGTCTTTAATTTTGCCTTATCGGTCAGTGGTATCTGCAGAAATCCATGCGCCAGATCCAGAGTGGTGAAGAATTTCGCATTCCTTAGGCCTTCCAGAAGGTCGTCTATCCTTGGTAATGGGAACTTGTCCTTAACTGTTTGAATGTTGAGTCTCCTATAATCTACCACCAGACGATGATCTCCAGTTTTCTTCCTCACAAGTAGGACGGGACTAGCGTAGGGTGATCTAGTTTCCGTGACTATTCCATTGTCCTTCCACTCTCTGACAATCTCCCTGATTGCTTCGCGTTCACTTGCAGTCGTCTTATACGGTCTCAGACAGACTGGCTTGCTTCCATCAACCTCCTTAATGTCCATCTTGGTGACATCGGTGCACCCTAATTCCTCCATGCCAAGAGCGAAACAGTCTCTATACTCGTTTGCTACATCTAGGATTTCTTGTCTCTCTTTCGAAGTCAGAGAATGATTGACGTTGATGTCCTCAGGCAGTATGGGGCGCTTACGTTTCATTTGGTCTTGTCCTTCCCTCTTCTCTTCATTTTTAGTCTGAAACGAATCCTCTGCGACGTCCAGGTTAACAACAATATCATCAAGGTTCAGTAGTTCAACTCGCCCTACACATTGGTTCTTCCTTACTCTCAACTTGCCCTTGCCAGCTGAGATGATGGGTACGGTCGTCTTTCCGTCGACCACTTCCAATAGGGAATCGACACAGGCGTCATCTACTCCTGTGAACAATACATATCCGTCCTTTACCTCGTCTGTGATTGCACTTGTAAAGTTAATGGAGTCGCTCTCCAACTGAACAGTTTCGGTTGCTCTCAGTTCGATGCGACGCGACTTGATTTCTTCTTGCAGATTAGCAAACGGAAATTCGGATGAATAGCCAATATGCAAGTTTTTACCAATTCTCGCGAAGGATACGTAGGGCAGATCTGTCCATGTTCTTCCAATTAGTAGGTCATAAGGTTGGGCATCATCGTTAACAATGAATACAGCGATTTCTTTTCCGACTACGCCATCAATCTCCAGGTCAACTGTCGTCTTCCCAACGGTCCTGGCAGCTGGTGCGGTCTGGTTACCGATGCCGTACAGACTAGTCGAGTCTGGTTCGATGTCGACGCTGATCCTCCTTGCGACCGATTCTCTCATTAGACAACTGCTGCTCCCGGTGTCTATCATTGCCTTCACGGTTTCCTTGTTGTCGATCTTGACATCCTTCAAATATACATCTGGCGGGACAGTCTCCAGTCCTTCGACTTCCAGTTGGCTACTTTTAGTCCTTCTTTGGGTCTTGTGCAATTCCTTTCCTTGTGTCCCGTTTGACCGCATCCTCGGCATGTCAACGTAGTCCTGGGTGCTGGGCAGTCTCTGGCAATGTGTCCAAACTGATTGCAGTTGAAGCACTTCGGTTCTCCCTTGTCGTTTCTGATTGCACGGTTGACCATTCTCCTCAAGGTGTTAGGGTACGTTTCACTGATTTCGTTCCTTGCAGCGTCTTGACCCGAAACATTCGTTCCTTGTTTAGTCTCTTTAACTTCGCTTTGGTTGGGGAATCTCGCAGATTTCTGCTGAAACGACGGTGGTATGAGGTGTTTCGCATTCCAATGCGGGGGTCCCATCTCGGTGCGAACATTTTCGTACTCGTCCAGTTTATCCGCCAACTCATCTGGGTTGTTTAACTTGGTCCAATCGTCAATGAGATGATTACGCAGCACATTTGGAACTTTTTTCTTTAGCTGGTTAGTGACGGACAAATCCTTTAGGGCGTCGAAATTTTCCACGTTCATTCCTTCGATCCATTCGTTGAAATATCCTCGCAATTCGAAAGCGAAGTCTCTCCAGGAACCCTTTTGAGATCTCTCGTGCTTCTCGAATTTTTGTCTGAATTGTTCGGGGCTCAACTTGTACCGTTTTAGGAGCAACCTTTTCACGAACCTATAATCGCCGCTTTGTTCTTCTGTTTCCCGAGCGATTAATTGAGTCATTTCGTAAGGTAGCAATCCTAGGAGGCTGAACGCCCATTGGTCTTCATCCAATCCTAGTCGCTTTGCCTGTCTTTCGAAAAGAATTAGGTAAAAACTCAAGTCATTGTCCTTCGACTCGTACTTGGGCATCAGTTTACGTATCTCGTAATGTGCGTCATTGCTGGTACTTCGAGACGTATCGTTGTTTCCGCGTGTAGTCTGGATGCGCAGCTTCTCAAGCTCGAATTCCATTACCATTTGTTCTTTTCGTTCGATTCGTTCCCGATCCTCGATTCGTTTCCGATCCTCGATTCGTTCCCGTTCTATACGTTCTGCTTGCTCTGTTTGTGCTGTTTGTTCCATTCGCTCCCGTTCTGTTCGTTCTGTTTGTTCCCGTTCCTCGATCAGAGTCTCCAACAGTTGCTTTGCGAATTCTTCTTCGTAAGATTGACTATTCAGGATAAGGCGTTTTAAGTCGACGATCCTGCTCTCTGGCGGTACTACCTCGCCGAGTTCACACGCCAACTTGCTCAAATCGCATTTCCTTACTTTCGCTAAGTAAGTCATGTTTTTCAAAAGGAAAAATAAACAAGGCAAAGTTTTTTTTTTTTCTTTTTACCGCGATACTTTGCGATAATACTTTTTATTTGTTTCTTCAATTTACTTTAAAAATACTTTCTTTAGAATACTTTACTTTACTTTAAAATACTTTCTTTAGAATACTGTACTTTACTTTAAAATACTTTCTTTAAAATACTTCACTTTACTTTAAAATACTTTCTTTAAAATACTTCACTTTACTTTAAAATGCTTTCTTTAAAATACTTTCTTTAAAATACTTCACTTTAAAATACTTCACTTTAAAATACTTCACTTTACTTTAAAATGCTTACTTTAAAATACTTCACTTTACTTTAAAATACTTTCTTTAAAATACTTCACTTTAAAATACTTCACTTTAAAATACTTCACTTTACTTTAAAATGCTTACTTTAAAATACTTCACTTTACTTTAAAATACTTTCTTTAAAATACTTCACTTTAAAATACTTCGCTTTACTTTAAAATGCTTACTTTAAAATACTTCACTTTACTTTAAAATACTTTCTTTAAAATACTTCACTTTAAAATACTTCGCTTTACTTTAAAATGCTTACTTTAAAATACTTCACTTTACTTTAAAATGCTTACTTTAAAATACTTTCTTATCGAGATGATTTTGCAATAATATTTTACCGAGGTGACTTGTAATAATACTTTTAGGAATAGGTAATTAAATTTCGTACATACCATGCAACTCCTCTTACGTTGATCGGTCACCGCGCCACGTCCTTCTCGTTTCCAAATTATTCCAGTGAATCTTCAATTTTCTTCAGGACTATCCCACTTCTGAATTTCTGTTGGCTTCCGTAGGCGTTTCTTACTGGGAAAAAGAAAGAGAGGATCCAATAAAATAATTTAGTAGTGTTTATTAGAACAAAAACATAATAGTGAACAACAAATATAACAGAGAGTACCGTCGTCTTCCGGGTATTCCTTCTACTGGGGAGCTCGGATTCTATATTCTGTGCGTTTATAATCTGTTTATCTGTGGCTCTCTGGTCGGGATGGCGCCTACAGGCCTATCTTTGATATTTCACAGATACTTTTCAACAACCTTTTTTCTAAAAAGGAAAACATTCAGGAATACGTTTCTTTTTTTATATATTTTGATTCATAACTTTAGCTTTCGGGTATGAAATCTCTTCTACAAAAGAAAAGACAAGAAACAATATATAAGATATGATAGATTAGTATTACAATTTGTACTAATGTAATTTACACATACAATGGGGGTCGATGGAAGGCTGGTTAAACCGTTTGGTTTTCGACCACTACGACCCGGGTTCGATTCCCGCATCGGACACTTTTTTTCTGTTTAAAAAAATGCTCCAATGGCCCCCGATTCTTGCACAAAATCCAACCTCACCAGCGAGTGCAAGTAACCAAAACGGGGCTCTAGCACATTTGTAAGTGCAAAGTCGAACTGCTTTTTCACATGTGTAGATATGTGGTGCGCTTACAGTAAAAGCAGTCACTAACTACCCACCATGATTATCATGGCTTTGAGATAAGAAAGAAGAAGAAGACACATACAATAAGTTAATAACAAATTATTTTATATCTTATGTTTTTTTCTCCTGTAGAAGGGCTATTATTAACGAAAGTTAGAGATATGAATCAAAAGGTATAAAAAGAAACTTATTTCTTGGAAGTCTGATGTTTTTAACCTTATTATTTTGATACAAGGAAGATTGTTTTATTAAATTATGAACTTTTATAAAAGAGGAAATTCTTAAAGTTTCCCTATAACTATAATATTATCTTAAACCGTTTCTCAATATCTCTTTATTCCTTACATATTTTATTTATTTATTGTTACAAAAGCACGAAATCCAAAGGACTATTGTGCTGTGCTAGTATTATTTACATATATATGATTAATTATTTACAGGATTAATTAGTAGTGTTTAGTAAATTATTGTACAAATAGTTCTAAATTTAACAAAGTTCTCATAAGAGATAGAGTATATACATAAAGAAAATTTGGTAATGTTTCAAAGTATCTACATACAATTTGATTAGTCAGAGGGCAAGTTAAAAGAAGATGCGCTGGTGATTCAACATCTAAGCGGCATTCACATGTTAAATCATTGATAACATTCAGTTTGAATAGGAAACTTAAGAAGGGTCCTTTGCCTGTTAAGAATAAGGTAGTGAATTTATCAGAATAAATATACAAATATTACATTTGCAAATATTTTTAGAAAATAGAGCAATCCATAAATAAATCTTTAATTAAAAAGGCATATATTGGATCAAAATATCATTTATTTTACCAATATTTCAGTTGGCCGAACGCCAACCTTTATCAAGGTGTTATAACATTTTAAAGTGTTAATTAAAATGTGTTAAAGTGTAAAAAAAGTTAAAATGTTATAATACCTTGATATAGGTTGGCGTTCAGCCAACTGAAATATTGGTAAAATAAATGATATTTTGATCCAATATATGCCTTTTTAATTAAATATACAAATATATATTATGAAAAAGGCATCTCTTTATCGTGCAACTGAAAGTTGCTGATGGCTTGGGCCATCTATCGGAATAAATATCAACTATTCTCGTTGATTTCTAATTATTCCAGAATTGGCCAATTATCCATTCTTGATTAATGAAGAAAAGCTAAGAGCGTCCATGGTTAGCTTTTCTTCATTAATCAAGAATGGATAATTGGCCAATTCTGGAAAAATTAGAAATCAACGAGAATAGTTGATATTTATTCCGATAGATGGCACAAGCCATCAGCAACTTTCAGTTCCACGATAAGGAAATGCCTTTTTCATAATTTATGCACCTTATCCCAGTACAATATCACATTTGTACTATTTTTTCACAAATATATATATATATAAAAATTTATTTGTCATCTATCGATATAATTGTTGATATATATCTTATATAAAAATATTATTTTATATAAAATTATACTTCATAGATTCAAATATTCTGTAGAGACCGCTAGAGGTCACGACCTACCTTTATATACAGGGTGATCCAAAAGTCCCGCACAACTTTAAAAATTAATAACTCCGCGAATATTTGCGCTAGAGCAATGCGGTAAACACCATTGTGTTCAGGATGCAATGGGATTTTTTATGGCAAATAATGAAAAATTTGAAATTGATTTTAGTTACAACTTTATTCGCTAGATGGCGCTCTACCAGAATCAGAGATTCAGCGGCCAAATTGTTTGATAAATTGAAAAATATAACTGAACGACACGTATTTTTCCTTTTTGAATACCAGGAAAGAACCCTAATAATATCAAATGATAAATTAATAAAACACCATTTCGCCAAAAGTTAGAAGAATTGGTTGACGATTTTTAAATACAAGCTGAGATATGTAAAATAGGTATATGCAAATTAAAACACGTAGCAAAAAAAAAAAAAATTATATTTTAGATGGAGTTTTGTGAAATAGATTGAATGTTTGAAAATAACTACTGATATCAATACACGATTTTTGAAATGTTAATATAGTACCAAAAATTATGATGACACTACTAATAGGATTTCGTGCTATAAGGAATGTATAGTTTCTTGACTAATTGGCGACACTTGACTATTTAACTGGATATTTGTCATGATCCAAAAATGAAATATAGAGGGGAGTGACAAAATATATTTGTCGTACTTTATTCCAAATATCCTATGGGTTTGTCAAATGTTATCATTGTTTATTATACTGTACATAATTTTGAAAATGTATCCCCTCAAAAAAAATCATTTTTAAATCGACCTTTTGCGTTGAAAAACGTGGTAGTAAAATCATTTTGTATTATTTATTGCGCAGAATTTCTAAAGTTGGGGGGGAGGGGATACAGAGAATATTGCTTATGCTATTTCTTCTAATGAGCGAAAAGCGATAAACTAAACATAAGGGGTAAAATTGTGTATACCAGTGTTATTCGAGAAGTTATAACACTTTGGCCTGCACGACATAATATAAGATGTGGGCAAATGACAAACAAAAAATTACTGTTCACAGAAAAAAAAAGAGTCAAGATGTGAGGACAGCATTTATTATTCCCATTACCCAAAACAAAGAGCTGCAAAATATAACACATGAGGTAACTGCCTTCTCTCTTGTATTAAGTCACAATCCTTGCTCAATGTGGCGCCCTTCATTCTCAAAAACCGCCTGCAGACGATAGATGACAGAATGGTCACAATTAAATAGTTGAAATTTATAAAACGTGCCATCTGATAGAAGCCTTCAACATGGCCAATGTGGTAGGCCGTCATCGATAAAAACGCGATTTAATGTACCCCCATAACCGAAATTGTAAGGCGTCAAGTCTGGTGATATTGGAGGCCACTGGTATATAAAGTGGCGACTTATCAACGAATTTCACCGAACGTATCCTTCAGCAATTGTTTGGCACCGCGGGAGATATGAGGAGGTCCTCCATCTTGCATGAATGTTATTTCGCTTAGTGCTAGTCTGTCCGGCAATATGGGAATAACCTTTTCTCTCAAAAGTTGAACATAACGTTCACCAGTTACAAAAACAGTTTTAAAAGTTCTACCATTGATTTTTTTCAAAGAAAAATGGCCCAATAATAAAAGAAGAAGTGAACCCACACAAAACTGTAACTCTGGGCTGATGAAGTGGTATTTCTGTAAAAATCCTAGGGTTTTATGTTTCCAAAATGAGGCAGTTTTGAATGTTAAATTCTCCCTTTAGATAAAGGTGAGCATCATCTGTTCTTAGAACATTTGACAGCCGGTTTTAAAAGTTCTTCCATTGATTTTTTCAAAGATAAATGGCCCAATAATAAAAGAAGAAGTGAACCCACACAAAACTGTAACTCTGGGCTGATGAAGTGGTATTTCTGTAAAATTCCTAGGGTTTTCTGTTGCCAAAATGAGGCAGTTTTAAATGTTAAATTCTCCCTTTAGATAAAAGTGAGCATCATCTGTTCTTGGAACATTTGACAGCCAGTTTTCATCAATATCAATTTGCCGGAAAACCCATGCAGCGAATTCTTGACGCTTCTCAAAATCGCTGACTTTCAACTAGTGAAAACTTTGAATTTTGTTAGGGTATTTTTTTAGAAAAATTCTAAATGTGTGTTTTCTCCAAACTGTTCCATACGAAATCCCCGTTTGTCGAGAAACGTGTCTAGCACTTACTTCTCCATACGTGGATAACGTTTCAATAGCTTCAACATTCTGCAAAACCGTAACAGCCACTGACTTGCATGTCGATGGTCTTCCACTCCGAGGTTTTGCTTCCAGAGATCCAGTTTCCTCAAAACTTTTAATCAATCGCTTTAGAGAGTAGCAACTCATTGGTCCTTTACCGCTTCGAATATCTTTAAAGGAACGAAACGCTCGTAAAGCTTCAGTGGCAGATTCGGAATCACAATTAAAAAATTCACCGAGTGCTTTATCCTGTAGTGACGGCATTCCAGGGATAAGGGGAGAAGTCCGACTACACCTCCTTGCGGTCCCCCCTGGACCCTTGGAATATTTGACCAAATTCTAGTTCGTTTCCAAGATGACTAACGTTGCAACGGCACCCATTTTCAAATGAAGAGCAAAACTCATATCTCCAGTAATGCTACTGCGTTCGGGGTAACCGCCGCGTCAGGAGCTGCAGCTCGAGCTCACGATGAGAAATCTACTACGAGGACACAATTCAATCTACTAAAACTCAATATAAATGGTACCCAGAGGAAAATAAATAGCTGACTTGTCTTCTCTGTGACAACAATGTACATATTACTTGTCCTCAGGAGACAAAATTGAATCAGAATCTGAGATTCAATATCAAAGATTATACAACACTACGAAAGAACAGACCGGGAAAATTCGCAGGAGGACTTGCCGTTTTTGATTAAAACTCTAGAAATAAAATTTAAGGAAATCGCCTATAATCAGAGTAAGCCTAGAGAAAGCACGACAGAAGCTCAGGCAATAGAAATCTATCTTACAGATAAAACAATTCTAATAATAAATGTTAATGTATAATAATAAAAATGTTAAACAAAAAAATAAGAAAAGATCAAAATGTGAAATAAATTCCGAGAGAAAAATGACAAAACTATGACAAGATTTAGAACAAAACATTATAAAGGATGACAATACATCCAGATGGCATAAGAACCTATAGAACATGCAACAACTGTCCTGGTGTGGAACTAACACCTACCCACATATTCTCATGCCCGCAGCCTTGCAGAAAATTGACATAGACCCAGAGCAGCTGCTTTACACACCCAAGATAGTGGACAATGCTGTTGCTGCTGTGATAGAGATGCATGGAGACATCTGAAGCTCTTTATTGGACACGACACAAACAACAACGGCATTCCAGAGTAAAATAAATCATCAGAGATAGATAAATATTTTTCAAATGAATTAAAATAAATATAATCGATACTGAGAGAGAGTTGAATTTAAAAAATTAGAAAATTATTATTTTCGAAATTTAAATAGCTAAGAGGATTCCAAAAAATCGCATCTAAAATATCAGTTTTTTTTTTTTTTTGCTACATGTTTTAATTTGCATATACCTATTTTACATATCTCAGATTGTATTTAAAAATCGTTAACCATTTCTTCTAACTTTTGGCAAAATGGTGTTTTATTAATTTATCATTTGATATTATTAGGGTTCTTTCCTGGTATTCAAAAAGGAAAAATACGTGCCGTTCAGTTATATTTTTTCAATTTATCAAACAATTTGGCCGCTGAATCTCTGATTCTGGTAGAGCGCCATCTAGCGAATAAAGTTGTAACTAAAATCAATTTCGAATTTTTCATTATTCGCCATAAAAAATCCCATTGCATCCTGAACACAATGGTGTTTACCGCATTGCTCTAGCGCAAATATTCGCGGAGTTATTAATTTTTAAAGTTGTGCGGGACTTTTGGATCACCCTGTAGACCTATTGTTGTTGTTGCGGTTTGCTGGAACCCTCTCATCGATATTGTTGTTGTTTCCCGGTGGCCGACTCAAACTTTTGTAAATTATGTAAATAAGTGTTTCATTTTTTAGATTCTTACGCCTTAAGTCAGGCAGTACCTTTCTCAAATTATTTTTTCTTATATTCCATAAGCTTAATTAAAGCTATTTCTAATCTTCACTATTTTTATTATTATACTTTCAAGATTTTAACCACGACTGCATTACCATAGCATAATCCTCGAGATAATCAAATATCAGAAGAAAATCTTATTATTTCCTAATATATATATTTTGTGATGTGTTTCTTTTTTCCCCCCAATGATGAGCCAAGGAAAACTTTCTTAGCTCTTATTTTTATCTCTTTGCAGTAAGGTATCTCTATAATAATAGTTTTAATTAATATAAAAATAATAAATAAATATGTAATCGATATTGTGTTTCTAGTAATGTTATCCAATATGAAATACGATGTTAGGATAGAAATCCGTAGAGAGAGAGGTCAGAGTTTTGATTGAATCCCCCTCAGTAATAAATTGCCACTCACTCGCTCCAATATCTCACCCAGAGCTAATCCTTTCCTTCCAATCTCTATCGACACAAACAAATACAAAACTACCGGATCAATACGTTGGCTACACTATTTTATATTCGAAAGATATCACTCTTTTTAAGGGAGTCGGTGGAAGGATGGTCTAAACCGTTGGTTTTCGACCGTTACGACCCAGGTTCGATTCCCGCATTGGGCATTTTTTTCTGATTTAAAAAAAAAAGCTCTAATGGCCACCGATTCTTGCAAAAGTTCAACCCAACCAGCGATTGCAAATAACGAAACGGGGGCTCTGGCACATTTGTAAATGCAAAGTCGAACTGCTTTTCACATGTGGTATACTTACAGAAAAAGCAGTCGTCTACTTCTACCCACCATGATTATCATGGCCAGTACCAAGTGTACTAGGGATAAGCAAAAAAAAACACTATTTTTAAGCTTATACAGAAACCTATGAAACAAGCGATGTATGAATCGGTATGATATGATGGAGGAAGAATGATAATTTAGTTCTCTAATATGAAGAGATAAATCCACTCCTTTTTCTTGTTAATTTTCAAAAAGAATCTTACGCCTTTAAAATAGTTTCGAATTTTGATAACAGATGGCGCGCTAGTGCATCATAATGTCAAGAAGCTCCATCCAGATGGGACACCTGTCAATCATCCCTGGACCCCGGGGGGACCACAGGTGTGAGGGGTTCTCGGAAGCTGATCTGCAAATAAGGAAAACGGGATGCCTCAGTGGCTGACGCCGCTCATTATTATTATCTTGACCTGGGAATAAGATGTTTTTATCATCTGTCTCTCTCTCCCTTAAATACCTCTTGTAAATAATTTTATTGGAGAACTAAAAGGTAAATACCCACTTTTATAATAAATTAATTATCCCCAAATTTGCCCTTGTAATCTCCGCGACAATATTATAAATGTTCTAATAAAAGAAACAATTTGATATTTGCGGAAGAGCGATTGCTCGAAGCATATTATATATTTATAAATGTATGTAATTCTACTGTCCTCAAAGCTTATGTCCATAGTTCTTCTAAAATACCCATTCCAAGAGTCTAGCAACAGTATCACTATAAAAGGAAGTTCCAAAAATGCAATATAACAGCGGTATGGTAGATTAAACTGGCGAAACCGCTGGGAGGGTTCACCACTGATGAGCCAGGCCCTCCCATTAATTTTTCCATTGCAGTAAGGGCAGTAGAAATTGTTTATTTTCAAAAAGAATCTTACGCTTTTAAAATAGTTTCGAATTTTGAAATCCACTTCTACCTAGATTATTTCTTGATATACAAGGTGCGTTCATTAATTTCCAGGACTGGTTAAAAAAAATAATAAATAAAAAAGATAAAGAATTTTTTTTATACAGAGTTAAATATTGGACATTCGACCACACCTGACTGAAAGCACGAGTCTCGTGGCGAACGCGCCGATCTAAAAATAGAACAAAACAATTTCCTTGTAAGGTTCGCATTTCTAATTTTAGAATGGCCATTTTCGAAGAGCAGATAATCTGTATTAAGTTTTGTTTTGAATTGAAAAAAAAAATGTTACTGAGACGTATGAATTGATTAAAGAAGCTTTTGGCGATGCAGCTTTATCTCATTCAAGAACTTTTGAATGGTTTTTACGCTTCCAAAAAGGTCGGGAAAAGGTAAACGATGATCAGCATACTGGGCGTCCAAGATCATTACGTTGCGAGGAAAACAAGCTCAAAATAAAGGAATTAATTAAATCTAACAGAAGAATTTCTATTAAAGACTTATTTTCAGAGACTGGACTATCTGTAGGACTGTGTCATCAAATAGTAACAAAAGATTTGGACATGATCCGGACGTCTTCAAAATTTGTTTCCCGGATTCTAACAGAGGAACAAAAGGAGGTTAGAATGGATGTTTGCAAAAACATGGTTGAAATGACTCGGACCGATCCATAATGGATGCAAAAAATCATTACCGGGGATGAGACATGGGTTTATCAGTATGACCCGGAAACCAGACGTCAATCCAGCCAATGGATTGAAAGAGGGGAACCGAAACCCAAAAAGGCAAGGTTTACAAAATCCAAAGTCAAGACATTCCTTGTTACATTTTTTTATATTAATGGTTTGTTTCACCATGAATTTATTCCATTCGGACGTACAATTAATCAAGAGGTTTATTTGGGGATAATGAGGCGCTTAAGGGAGGCAGTGCGCCTTAAAAGACCTGAAAGATGGCAAAACAATGACTGGATACTTCACGTCGATAATGCGCGGCCGCACACAGCCCATGTTGTTTTGCAGTTCTTGGCCAAGCATTCAACCATACAGATACCTCATCCACCCTATTCCCTCGACTTAGCCCCCAATGACTTTTTCCTCTATCCTAAATTGAAAAAGAAGTTAAAAGAAGGAAATTTGACAACGTTGATATGATACAAGCTGAATCGAAGGAACCTTGAGGAACCTCTCAAAAAGTGATTTTATCTTCTGCTTCGACAATTGGAAAAAAAGATGGAACAGGTGTATTGAGGCAGGAGGGACATAATTTGAAAAATATTAAATTAGTTTTTTTATTTATTTTATTTTTTCAAAGATACAGTGCAGTCCTGGAAATTAATGAACGCACCTTGTATTTACAGTCCAATAAGATGTTCTTCTTCTGAAATACTTTCTTATCATGCTAAAGTAGCTTTGATATTTGAGCTTATTTTGAAATATGTGAAAATAAAATTGCATCATAGAATATTTTTTTTAGGATGAAACGCTCTCATATTTGGATCAATTAATTATTTATATAAAACAAACCTTTCATGTTTAAATTAAATAACAAATATATAAAATTTGAAAATTTCTTAATGGTATATATATATATATATATTATAGCAAATTTTATTTATCTTTTAATGAGTTAGTGTTTTTTAAATGATTCTCTCTCCCTATATAAATACCTTTTTGTATATGTATATTATATCATCTAAAAACTCAAATATTTCTATATTTTAAAAAATATATATTTTATTTTTATTCATTGATATTTTTACTTTTGGTTATCACCGTTTTTAGAAAGACTTTCAGGTTTGTTGTACAGTTTTGTTGTAAATATGCGTAGTTAATATATCTATCCTTTTAAATCACTAATATAGGATTAACTTTATAAATTCTATATAATGTGAAAATAACTATTGTGTAATATTTCCTCAAGTAATTGAAAATAAAAGCTGCTTGATGGTAAATAATTATCTTTTTCTTATCACGACTGCACCTCAACCCTTTATCTTATCGATCCTTTGTCTTATCAACCCTTTATCTAACAACAACAACTTAATATTCATAACATATATATATATTTGATTTTTTTAGAGAACATAAAGGTAAATACCCCTCATAATAAATTATTTCCAAAATTTCCCTTGCTTTATTTATCTACGCGACAATTATTTTTTTTTATATCATTTTTTTTTTAAATCTTATTTTTGTCTTTCTTTGATGCCTATCTTTCTAGGAAATTTCTCGACTACTTGTCTTACATATTTTGATAGATAATGTTTGAATTATCGAAATATTATCCCGATTGTAAATATGCATTAGGATGGTATTCATGTGGCTTAAAAATAAAAATAGTAAAAAATATATTTAAAAAATTCTCATTAAATGTATCCGTCCAGAAGTCCTCCTATACGTGGCGGGAGGGAGAAGCATCACAAGTAAGGGACTGCCCTGTAGTACGGTGTCGTGATCCCCGAGTCACTACGGTAACCGTGAACAGGGAACTCTGAAATGTGGCTGACTAACGGGGCAATGACACCCCTCCTTTTCCATGGAACAAGAAGAGGACCTCCCTATGGACAAGACACCCCTTCTTTCCATGGAACAAGAAGAGGACCTCCCTATGGACAAGACACCTCAGTTAGCCGGTATTATGATCAAGGTGCATGGATTGATCTGATCTGCTTCATGTACAAGACACGACCACCACATTAAATCTATTTATTAAATACATTAAAGGAATGCATAGTTTCAACTTTGAATAGAGAAATTTTTACTCTCCGTCTAATCAAATTCCTAGGTCTCAAATTTAACGGCGGGTTATATGAAAAGGAAGAGGCGGATAAAAGACAGAAAAGATGATGATACATCCAAATTATGTGTCTAGTTAAAAGGTTCAATATTATTATCATCATCATCCTTATTAAGCCTTTAATTAACTTTATTAATGGGGGTGGTAGCTCTTGTGTGATGTTTACCCAGGTACCCACACAACCTCGAGAGAGACGTTTATTATTATTAAATTCTGAAGAGAGAGGAGAGAGTGGGAAGTCAATATTTATTTATTTATTTTTGACCCACTCCTCCTCTCTCTATGAAAATCACCATATTTCGAGAAAATAAAAGAAGCCACACTTATCTTTTTCCCGATATTACTCTAATTATATCTTTTTTTAAAATTATTTTAGTATACTGCTCGTTAGAGCTCCTTTTTGCATATCTACGTTGTGTATTATGTAGATTTAAAATATATAATTTTAAAGAATATCTATATAATTGATAGAATGAGAGTATGATACTTATATATTTTTAAAATAAAGTATAATTAAAAGGATATAATTGAGTTTTTTTTATGATAAAATTGATAGAAATTACAGATATATAAAAAATAACGGTCCCCTCTCCCGGCAAAATAGACGATAAAACTAGGCACCATATATTAACCGTCTCCACAAACTAGCGGACTCAGTTCGTTGACAAAGCAACAACACCAGCTTTGGCAAACTCGGAAGCGTCCACCTAGAAACCAAGGTTTCAGACTAATGGCCCTCGTCAGTCTAAGGTTGACTTTATTCCATGAGATCCACAAGGAATCAAATGAAATCTACATAATCTGCCAAAGAGGTGTTTAGCTTGTAGAGTGACTAATTACAGATATGTATGAAAAGTACTGATAAACCGTCTTCGTGGTGTAAACTACTGAACTTTCGACTCATCCTCAGGGACCTGATACAATTAAAATCAATAAATAAAACTTCACAAAAAAAAAACGCGAAATATAAGCTTTAATATATCGAGTAAAAATATTAAAGTTAGAGTAAAATTATTTTTAGAGTATAGCTTTAATTACTCTCAATTTTTTGTCGGTATTATAACTTTATATATTTCATTTTCTCTTTATTGACGTGACAACGTCTTAAATTAGGTTGCGGCTGGGAGTCACTTATGAAAAAGTGTAACGCCCGGTAACGTTACGATGAGTCATCGAACGAGAGTGCTGCGCGCGCAGCGCTAGAGAATTAGGCGCATTGAATCGGCGCATGCTTGTCTCTGTCTTTGTCTTTCTCGAACGTTCTTGGCGTTGGAAAAACAAGAAAGCGTCATAATACAAGTTCACACGTGTGGTTAAAGTATCGTCAGCTGTGTCTGTAGTGAAAATGTGGAGTGCTTAGATTCGTCATTTACAACAACTACAACAATAAAGGTAAATAATTGTACACTGATATTTCATTATCGTAAACTATGATTGATTGATTAATTGTTAGATTGACACAAAAGTTGAGAAACTGAGTTTATAGGTTATGTCATACTATTGATAAATGTTGATAGTGTTAAGTAAATTATTAGTTTAAAATTAATTAATTAATTAATTATTATTTTACAAATTTTAAATAGTTTCAAATTTATTTAGCAAAAATTTGAACCTTCGATCTGAATAAATGTTTTGATTTTCGAATTGAATATTTAAAATTACAAATATTAAGAAAAAGTGGCAGATATAAGAAAACTTTATTTAAACTGTGTTGAGCAAGAATTTTAACATCTAATTTAAGTAAATGTTTTAATTTTCAACTTCATCATTTACAATTACAAATTTTATTTAATTTCAAATTTATTTAGCAAAAATTTGAACCTTCGATCTGAATAAGTGTTTTGATTTTCAAATACCAACGCGGCTGGTGGAGTGGCGATCTATCGTAAATTATCATCGACATCTACGGCTGAAGTGTTCCAAGTTGCGATTACAGACGTAACTCGTGTCATTAAAACCAAGGGTGACATGTGCATGACTGAAGTTACTTGCTTCGCCGCTAATACTAGCTTCAAGTTTATACTCGGTGCTGTATATATTCATCCAGGAGCTAGTATGCAGGATATTGGAATGTTACTATGGCAAGGACTCGGTCCGTACATTCACAACAGCCAGTACGTGCCACCGTTCGTGCAAGTTGATTCTAGTATACCGATTCATCTGTGTGGTGATTTTAACAAAAACGTAAAGCCTGACAACTCGTTTCTTAAATTCATGAAAAATACGTATAATCTTGATTGCGTATCAAACGTTTCTAAGTCAACTACGTTAAAAGGAACAACTATCGACTTGACTTTCGCAAGACACATTACAGCAGAAACACTTCCTTTCATTTCATATTTCTCCTATCATCGTCCTATCCTCAACAAAATCACTCAAATAGGAATTAGTTAAGTTTAAGTTTACATGTACAATGTTTTAGTAAACAAAATATATTTCTATAGTTAAAATTTGTGCAATTCTTATTTTCATTCAATTCCTTGTTCCTATTGTGCAATTTAATTATATTCATATCAATAAATATTCTACCGTTGTCACGTAAAATCTTCGCCCGTAAAACCGACTTTACAGGCAACCATTGTTTTTTTATACTCTTAATGTTTTATTTATTTAATTATACCAAGTCCCCTCGAGTTAGAGTCGAAATTTAATCGGTTTGCACTTTAAAATAAATGTATTGAGGCCGGTTCATTATTTGGTTTCAAACATACACAATGGATATCTTTTTATTGAACCGTCTGACCAGTTAGGTATCAGTCCAAAGTATCTCCTACACGCCAATATGTAAATTGAGACTACCTAGAAGCTGAGTATATATGGCAAATGTATAGGAGTAGTATTTACATACGGGAATTTTTTCACTACTTTTACACTCATAGACAAAACTTAAGTATTTATTCAAAATTATCTCTGATATTTTGGTGACTTCATATTAACAGGTGTTATGTACTATACTATGTAGTATATCTTACTCTTTTTATTTGTAATATTTTTATTTTGGGGAGAAAAAGCGACGGACGCGAAAACGTGGTATCACCAGCGACGTGAAGAAGACAACAAATAAATGAACACAATAAGTTTAAAAGGTAATTCATTTTTATTTACCTTTCTTTATTTGCTTTAAGTATGGAAACCCGCTCGAAGGAAACGTGTATAACATCAAGAAGGAGGAATTCAAGGTCGATGACCTTGTAGTACTGTAACCTGATGTAACAATATTGTCAAGAAGCTCCATCCAGATGGGACACCTGTCAATCATCTCTGGACCCCGGGGGACCACAGGTGTGAGGGGTTCACGGAAGCTGATCTGTAAATAAGGAAAACGGGACGGTGGCTGACGCCGCTCATTAGGATTATCTTTAACTTGGGGTAAGTTGTACACTCCCTCTCTCCCTATAAATACCCCTTATAATAAATTAATTATTCCCAAATTTGCCCTTGCTTTATTTATCTCCGCGACATATATCCTCCAGGAATTTTAGGTTATATATGTAATTTTATTGTTTTTTCCTATCCAATATCAATACACAATACTGAGGGAATATGCCTCTCTACCCTTCCATATATAATATAAATATGGCTTTTCTTTATTTATCAAGAAATTGGGTTGGCCAAATATCAGGGAACAGGCTAAATCAATGTTTAGTTGATTTCTGTTCCACCAGATGGCGCTCTGCCTCCCGTAAAGCACATGTGCTTCTTGTCAGGATATGCATTTTTTTATTTTAAATATAAATACTATATAAATAATCATAAAAATATAGTATAATGCGACTAAAAATTATTATGAAAAATAAGAAGAATTTATAAATTCACATATATAAATAATTTTCCAAAATTCAAATTTATATACATTCTAAATTTACACAATACTGACATCAACAACAACAACAAAAGATGTTAATTACAAAACATTTAAAAAACAACGCTAATAAATACAATCTCCAACGTAAACACCATCCCTTTGTTATAAATGTAAACAATGGCGTTTCATTGTTGCTATACACCAGCCTAGATTACGTAGGGTTCATTAGATAGATCCCTCTAGCGGTAAACAATAGACGAAATCATCAGGAGAATTTAAAACAAGGTTTACCGAATGAAAATTGGAATATTTTAAAGGTTAAATTTAAATTAAAAAATTGATAGAGAGAGAAGATAGAAATTCGAGAAGAAAACAAAACCAAAACGATTACAAACATTGAGGAGGAAAAAAAAAAGAAGATAGTTGAAATTGGAAGCCACCAATGCCTATTGATCTATACCTAATTACTAGAGTTATCTGTAAAGTGATTAGGAAAGTTTTATCAAAAGCTGAAGTTAATTAAATTTTGGCGCGAACAAAAACTCATTTCCTACCTACGAATTTTCCCGCCATTTTTTTTGGCGGGAACATATTCAATTGGCCGCGAACAAGTTTTGCGTTTGACAATTTATAAATATATTTTTTTCTCTCTTACAAATTAAATAAATAGAGATTATTCGTTAATTACAACGTCGTGAAGCTAATTACTTATAGGTTAGTTTGATATAAATGAACATATGTTAAATATCATTATCACCATAGGGCTCTCTATCGATGATAATGGTGAAGATGTCTGATGCCTATATATTCAAAGATCATAAGAAAATAGGCGCTAACCGAATGAAAACAAAAGAAGTTTTTTGTTTACTTTTGTTATATATATATTATTCTTTTATTTGTTCTTTATCTTGTAACTTAATAAAAGTAATATTTAATCAATCTTCTAGGAATCAATTTCATTAAAAAGTCTAAGAAAAGTTTTCAAAAAATATATCCAATGATAATTTTTTAATAAAATTAAAATATATCATAAAGATGTGTTAATCTATAAAGTAACATGTATGGTGAAAAAAGGCATTAAAATATATATTATATATTAAACTGGAGAAACCGCTGGGAGGGTTCACCACTGATGAGCCAGGCCCTCCCTTTAATTTTTCCATTGCAGTAAGGGCAGTAGAAATTGTTTATTTTAAAAAGAATATTACGCGTCTAAAATAGTTTCGTAATTTGATATATTATATTTAATGAGACGGTTTTAACATGAAAAACTTGTTATGACAGCGAAAGGTTCTGGTGGGAAGAAGGAAAAGGTGGCAAAAAAAAGTTTGGAAACCTAGGTAAAAAAAACAACATATAAATTATATTATGATGCATTAGCGCGCCATCTGTTATGAATACGGCATGGTAGATTAAACTGGCGAAACCGCTAGGAGGATTCACCACTGATGAGCTAGGCACTCCCATTAATTATTCCATTGCAGTAAGAGTAGTAGATAATTGTTTAATTTTTAAAAGAATCATACGCGTCTATAATAGTTTCGTATTTTTTATATAAATTATAGTTGGAGTTAATTGGAGAACCATTACATATAGGAGATAAGTAAAGAAAACATACTTGGAATCTAAGAGAGAAAAAAAGTGAGCAAAAAATTTCAAATAATAGGCAGCAAAAGGATTAAACAGAAAATTAAAAAGAAGCTATGTGATATGAAAAGGTGAAAGTTGTATAAGCTTATGATTTTGCTTTTTTTAAAAATGAATTGATGTTGGTTCCATATGTTTGAATTGAATATTACACCTTAGTTCTATATATTTTATTGCTTAAAAAGGAACACAACAAAACAAAAAAAGGAGCCACAATTGCAAATGATTTGATAACTAACTTACTAAGAAAAGAAATAATAAAAATGATGATGATAAAAATTGAATATGTCTTGCCAGCAAAAATGCTTCTATGAATTTAAAAATAAGAATAATTACAAAATGAATATATAAAATTCAAACACCTTTCAATAATGGTAGATAGACAGTGAAACACTGGGTGTCATCTAATCACCATTATAATTGTTATAATAAGGAATTTTGATATTACCAAATATAACGTCATATACAATCTAGAGTAAAATCTTGATTTTAATAACGAATATGATGCAGAAAAAAGATCTCGATTTAATTTTAACGACTCAAATATAATGTATAGCCCTGTATACACTCTCTCTGGTATGTTTATTATCATTTTATGTAAATAATTATACAATGTTTTATAAAATAGAGCAATCCATAAATAAATATTTAATTAAAAAGGCATCGTATATTATATCAAAATATCATTTATTTTACTAATATTTTATAACACCTTGATAAAGGTTGGCGTTCAGCCAACTGAAATATTGGTAAAATAAATGATATTTTGATTCAATATATGTCTTTTTAATTAAAGATTATACAATGTTTGTAAAGTCTAAATAAATAAAGCTTTTATTCCGTTTCTAATAACCATACTTCAAGAGTATCGTAGAAATACACCAAGGAAAGGTTTCCCGTGATGAAACATTGTCTTACAGTCAGGACTTAAGCCTAATTGAGAACGTTCATCTATAATTTACCAAGAGGATTCGAGGAAATTTCTAGAGGCAGCCGTTGTTACCTGTATATATATTTGATTGATATACCATTCTTATATATATTTGTTTCCACACACAGAATTTAAATTCTTTTTTATTATTCGTTATAGAGTATAAATATACACATCTCTCTTCACAAATTATATATGTACCAAGAGTGGGACATCTCCCTTTAAAAAGACTACATCTTGTTTATTACCGTAATACAAAACGCAATAGAGATGATAAAGAATGAGTAACACCAGTTCTGGCAAGCAGACAAAAGTCCAACAACGGGTATACCATGTGTTTAGTTTTATTCTGAACATAGGTGGCAGAAGGCGGCGCGCGGCGGTGAAGGTAGAGCTACGTCATCGCTGACCAATGGGAGGCCATCTGGCTGCGCCGCCAGAGGGAGCTCGCCACCTTCTAGAACATTCTAAGGACGCTCGCCACTAGAGAACAATGCCTTTCAGCTGCGGCTTTAATTCTTTTGTAAATTCTTTAAATATTTATTGTAAAGAGAGTTAAAATAAATTCATTTGTAAAGCTTGTGATAATTGCCTGACCAAAGATAAGTACATTTGTTTCTTTAAGCTAGTATAAAACATTCTATTCAATTAAGCCTAACGAGAACAAATTGTTTTGTAAACAATCATTCTGCTTTTCCTCCTTGCGTATTTGCCAAGTGGGAAACAAAACACCATGGTTTCGTGCTATGGCCCTTATCAGTACAGAGGTGGCTCCGATTTCATAACATCTACAGGAGAACTATGAGATATAGGTCTATTTTACTAAAAGGTTATTTAAGCTATATATTTAATTTTAAATAGAGTAAATTTACGGATTCTTTGAAAAAGTTGTCCTGGATAAACCGCAAACAACAAAATATATATATAAATATTTTTAATGAATAAATATGTATTAAATGGATTTTTTTATCATCTAATCTCTAAAAACTTTCAATATATCCCAAAAATCTATTTTTCTGAAAACTGTACTAGAAGTACACAATGGACAAAACTTAAGGAAGTGGAAAGTCTTTGCTGTCGTCGGTTTTTATTATTTTTTAATTTTTTAAGGAGACTGAGGCAATTTTGTTCACACTTGGTTATCTCGTGTGCCTTTAAAAAAGGTAACTGTGTATAAAATATCTTTCAGAGTTATTGTCTGAATCCCGATATACATGCTGAAAGGTACAACTTCCTTAAGTTTTATCCATGCGTATATATCTTAAATGATAATTTCACAATCCATATAATATCTAAAAACGTGAAATTTCAATTATCCCAAAAACCCATGTATCTAAAAACTGTACGGGGAGCCATCAGAAAAGAAACATATGTAATTGTGAGTCAAAACATTGTATGTAAATAATATATATCATGTAATAAATATTTAAACATCGTCATTCCCAACCTTCAAATTTTTCATAAATATATTATTGCCCTTGTATATACGGATATACTCATGTAAATAAATAGTAAATTTGTAATATATGCAATATGTAATATATGTAATTAATTAATACCCCTCACTATAAAATGTTTTTTTAAAAAAGCATAAAAAAGATAAGCGTATATTTCAAAATAAGAATAATCATCTCAATCTAATCGAGTAAGTGGTAAAAATAAGAATAAAAAAAGGAGATAACCTCTTTTAGGCTTAACAATGGGTGTCGATATGTCAGATGGAGCCGGCCACATTGCCGATAAAATATAAGTTGTCTAGGCAGCTACGGGGGAATATGCTATTAGAATGGTGAATGTAGAAAAATACCGATATTTTTTACTTAAAATTGATGATTCAATAATTTGAATGCAATAACTTTCTAATTATATAGAGATATTTGCTTTTTTTACCTCTAAATTTATTTTCAATAAATATCTAATGCATATATCTGTTTTTAATACAATATATTAAATAAATAAAACGTATATGTGGTATATGGGAAAGGGATCCTGAGAATCTTATCGACTCTCTATAATATAAAAAAAATGCTTGTCGACTTCACTGTGATAAAGTGCTTTGTCCTGAGAATCCTCGGGAGTGGATGGGATTTTGTTTGTTTGGGCAGTCGTTATCAATGGCGGTGGATGAAAAAATCGGCACACTATATCGATTAATGAATCACAAAACACCTCGGAATATTAATCATTGGCGGCTCGGGAGAGGAGATGGAAGGATTTTCACGATTAAATTGGATTGAGATGACTCACATCTTGGACCTCGAGGCACTACTCTTAGAAGATGCACACACACGTCTTGACACACTCGTTACCGACCGAAACTGTCGTTGCCCCGCCCCCTGGCTTGGGTCATGTGGGACCCTGCTTGACCTTTGATTGGCCCCTGTCTCTGTCGGCCATGATGGTAAATTTGGTCGGGAAGACGCTTGGCCTAACATCCCAATCTCTCAGGACATTCAACTCTGGAATATGAGGGCCTCTTTGTTCTAAGTGACCTAGATACACGACTTGGATCTGTCGTTCTTTTCTCTTCTACTTCTTCCATCTCCCACGTCCTTTGACTGCCATCTTTATTTGAATCCATACAGAATACATTATCCAACATGGTACATAATTATTTATTAGACAATATTCTTTATAATATTACAGATGCGCCCCTATGAATAAGAATTTTAAAAGGGGTCTGTATTAAATTCTGAAAAAAGAAAAATAATTTTTTGGGAAAGAAAAAAAAATAATTTTTTTTAAAATAGTGAGTGGTTAGATACAATTGGGGAGAAAGTAAATGATGGAAATAAGTAATGAAAAGAAATTTGAGTAGATAGGGGTGCTTGCTAAACTAGGAAAAAATATGATAATTTTTTGGAGAAGAAAAAAAAAAATCTTGCCTGCATAGGTGTTCAATCTTGCTGTGTGGAAACCCACAGCAAGGGAAACTCTATGAGGTGCAATCCAAACAAAACATATAAGACATTAACAGAAATAAAAAGAAAACTATAGACAATAAATTTTGGTGATGGAGGGAAAAAAAAAAGAAAAAGAAATCTGATTAGCCTTTGGGGCGGTGAAAAAATATAAACAAAACATAAAAAAAGAAATCAAAGCTCCTGTATGATAACTGAAGGCTGATACATGAGAAGTATTGCGTCAGGTCAGTTGTTCATTCAGTTAGGACAAAACAAGGTTTAAACAATAAAAGGAAAAAATAAACTTGAGGTGATTAAAAAATTGAAAGGGTGATAGACATGGATGGTGGGAATAAAAAAAATAAAAATAAAAAAAATAAAAGTGCTGGTTGTGTACAAGTCCTTAAAATTGGTTAACAAAAATATACACAAAAGAAGAATATTTTTTTACATAACAATGTCCAATCTTTGTTTATTATAGGGTCGTAGGTCATAAGGTTGCCAAAACTATATAGGTGCGTGAATGTATGCGAGTGTGTGTGAGTGTATGTTCCAGAAAGTAACTTTAAGTGTGGTGACACGCGAAAAGTGACGGCGGGTTTGTTTACATTCCGCAGGGAGGATGTGACGTCGGTCACGTGATCGGAAAGGCTTCTGTAAAGTGGACGCCAGCTGACAGCGGGGTGATCGACGAGTGTTTGTAAAGGTGGGGAGATTGCTATTCGACTTGGCGCGCTCTAAAGAGGGTTTGGAAAATCTCTCCTATGATTTCACCTATTAGAGCGACCAAGGCATGACTGTGGACAAGGATGGTCCATAACTCCGGGAGAATTATTCCTATGGTTCGATGGATTAGTTCCACTACGGCGATGGTTATTTCGAATAGGGCTTCCTGTAGTTGGAAGAGACGGTTGGGCTGCAGTGTATAGACACTGACATACAGTAGGGTGGCCATGGGTAATAGTACAGTGGGTAGGATGAAAAGGTTGATGAGGTATAGGAGGTGGAACAAGGGGAAGGTTTTCACGTTACGAAAAAACCTTGCCTGTAAGGGAATTGGTTTGGGATCAGCCCTAACTGTAGGGATTGGGGTTTTAACTTTGGTTATATGGGTTGGACGGGATATTGCAGGTTGGGGAATATCGCGTTGGGCGATAATGTTACATTGTGGGTCAACAGGGGTGGTAGTGGTACAATTGCCTATTGTAGGAGCAAAGCGCTCAACTGTAAAGAGGTCTGGGGTGAGGTGCTCGAACAGTGGTGGTAGCGTCCTAGATTGGGGTTTAGCAGGGTGTGGTATCAGAGTGGGAGGTGCGATATAACGAATATTTTCGTTATAGTACTGTAATTTATTTACATGGACTGTGTCGGTATTCCGATTTAGAGGTTGGTTGGGTCGGTTTATTCTCACCACGTTGGGAGAGATGATCTCTAAGATCTCGTAGGGACCCGTGAAATACGGAGCCAGTTTGCCTGTATTGGGGTGATGGTAAACTTTCACCAACACGAGATCTCCGGGTTCAAAATGGGGTGTCTTATGTTGTTGGTCGTAGGCATGTTTGTCTTTGAGGTGCTTGGCCTGGGTACGTTCATGGGCTATCCGTCGGGCTGTGGTTAAAACGGGGTAGGGGTTTACATGCTCAGTGAGCTCGGGAGGTAGAACGCCGAACATCAGGTAGCCAGGTGGGAACCCGGTAACTGAGTGGGGCGTGTTGTTATACACCACAGTAACGCGCTTCGCCAGCTTAGTCCATGCGGCTTTGGGGTTTTCAAAATGGAGTAACCTTAGTTTGCCTGTTAAGGTAGCGTTCAGGCGCTCGCATAGACCATTTGCTTGGGGGTTGTTACTGGTGGTGAGCAGGGGATGGATGTTCCTGTTAATCAGGAACTTCCTGAACTTTGGTGAGGTGAACGCAGGCGCTCTATCCGTGAGTAGGCGTTTCGGAGAGCCGTCCTGCAACACTCGCTTTATCACCTGTTGATAGGTGGTGATGCTGGTAGATTTTGAGGGGAAGGTCCACGTGTAGCGCGAAAAGTGATCCACCACAACGTGGAGGTAAGCTTTGGCGTTACCATATTTGGCAAGTCCAGCTATGGTGTCGAGGGCGACCAGATCAAAAGGCTGAGTGGCCACAGGAAGTTGTCCTAGTTCCCCAAACGTGGGACCTCGAGGGTGTTTTGTTGACTGACAGATGGCGCAGGCTTTGGTGGTTTTGGAGATGTCTTCTGACATCCCCTTCCAGTAGTACTGGGTAGAGATGAGCCTGGTCATCTGGGATATGCCCGGGTGGTTGTACCGACTGTGCACCTTTGTTAGTAGGTCGGGAACGAGGGCGTCAGGGACGACAATTTTGGTTACACCTCTACGCTTTAGGGTTTGCAGTCCGTTTCGATCAATGGTCAGTTTAGATTCTCCCGAAGGAGTGAGTTGATGGTTCTTAATGATGGTGGCGTCTAAGAATCCACAAAACGGGTTACGTGATAGGAGGTCCGCTTCATGTTGTAATGATCCTTTTATGTAGCGGACTTCGTATTCGTAACACGATAACCTCAAACTCCATCGGAATAATCTGCCTGACGGGTTTTTGATCGTCTTCAGCCACTGCAGTGCGTGATGGTCAGAAAATATGGTGAATTTTCTGCCCATTAGATACACACGGAACTTCTCCACGCTCTCGACAATGGCGAGGCATTCTAGTTCGGAGATGGTGTAGTTCCGCTCGTGTACACGCAGAGCGCGGCTGAAATATTGGACTGGGTAGGCCTTCCCAGCGGAGTGGACTTGTTTGAGGACGCCTGCAATGCCAAGTGTTGATGCATCGCAATATACCTGGCATGGTAGTTCATCTTTGTAGAGGTGCAATACGGGGTGTTGTGTGAGGCTTTCCTTCAGGCTGGTGAACGCCTTTTGGCATTTGTCATCCCAGTCCCACGTCACATCCTTCTTGAGAAGGTTGTTGAGTGGGGTCCGCAAACGGGCATAGTCCGGGATGAACTTATTATAGACGTTCACGGCGCCTAAGAAGGATTGCAGCGTTTTGCGATTGTTCGGGGGTGGGATAGCGTGGATTACGTCGGTATTGCGGATAAGTGGGGTGGTGGTACCAGCGGTGATTGTGTACCCCAGAAATTCGATGGTCTGCCTAAAAAACTCGCATTTGGTGAGGTTGAGTTGCAAGTTCTCCGCGTCGCAGAACGCGAAAAACCTGCGCAGGTGTTCTTGGTGTTCCTCCAGTGTCTCCGAATATATGACAAAGTCGTCAAAATAGTGCGCCACACAATCAAGTCCGTGCCCCTGCAGGACCTGATTGATTGCCCTTTCATAGATCTGTGGACTGGTCTTAAGTCCGAAAGGCAATCGGGTGGGCTGATACAACCCGTCTATCGTGGCGAAGGCCAACAGTGGTCGCGAATCAGGGTGTATCGGCACTTGCCAATATGCGGAGGAGACGTCGGCAGTCGAGAAATACTTGGCCCGCGCGAGACGGTCCAGTATATCTTCGATCCTCGGGAGTGGATGGACATCGGAGCTTATGACCTCGTTCACCTTCCTATAGTCGATACAAAACCTTTTGGTCTTGTCTCGCTTGGTCACTAGGGTGACCGGGCTAGAGAAAGGGGAGTAGGACGGCTCAATGATGTCATTATCCAACATCTGTCGGATCTGACTGCGTATTTCCCGTTGGTCGCATATCGGTACCCTATATGGGCGGATGGTGACGACTTTATCGGAGTTGGTGGCGATTCTTACTGGGGGAACCTTTAGGCATGGGACCGCGAATTTGTTCCGGGAGAACACGTGTTGGTATTGGCGCAATAGCGCCGGGAATTGAGGTGGATACGGTGGCTGCGGTTGATTGTCTATGGGGATCCCTGGGAGGTGTTCTGGTGATGTTGGGTGGTGTGTGTGGTACATGGAATGGTGTGTGGAATGGGGATGTTTGGGTGTATGGTGAAGGTGGTCCGTTTGGACCTTGGTGGGGTGTGAGAGGTTGGCATTGGGTGGTTGTTCTGGTACCTTGACCCTATAATAAGAGCAGTTGGCTCTAAAAAAGTTCTTTGATTGGACATGGTGCGGTGGTTGGGTGAGTCCCTGGGTTGTGGACGTGTTGTCCGAAAAATGCGCATATTGGGTATTGTTGGCGGAAGGCGGAAAAATAGTGTGGGCCTTGCATAGGTCCGCCTGGCATTCCCAATATGTGCACCTTTCGGGCAACACAGCAAAGTGGTAGGTCAGGGGCGACAAAGGTGCATCGAGTTGGTACATAGTGCCATGTGCAAAATCGATTTTTAATTTGAATTTACGGAGGGTATTAATACCAAGTATTCCAAATGGTAGAGGGGCGTCCACCACGTGGAATACTTCGTTTTGGGTTATGGCATGAATGGATAGGGGGAAGGTAATCTGGCCTATTGTTGGCACGTGGCCATCTATTGTCTGTAAATTTATTATTTTTTTAGTTATTAAATTTAGGTCAGGGAAATTATTCTTTAAATTTTTATATATGGCACATGACACTAGGTTAACGGACGCACCCGTGTCTATCAGGAATGGTAGGGACAGTCCATGGGAGATTGGCAATCTAATTGTCAGGTTGACGAAAGGCCTGGTCAGTAGGCCTACCTGCTGGCTGCTGGTCTGGGGCTCCCTTGGTTATCCCAGTGGCTTGTGCGCGTGACGCTTGGTGATGGGGCTGGGCTCGCGGCCGTTGTTCCGCTAGTTGCGCGGAGCGCGCTGCTCGTGCGTCTCCGGAGGCACGGGGCAACTGCGGGGCTTGTCTGAGACGACACTCAGAGTGCCAGTGTAGTCCACCACAAAAACGGCAGTCTGTTGGCGGGGTCGACCTGGTTGGCACTGTTCTTGGACTAGGTCGCACCGGTGCGTAGGGGCCCAGTAGGGGTGGTGCGTGCTCGTCTGGGTGCCTTGGAGATGGTGCGCCGCTGCCGCGGATCCGCTGCACCAGCCGGAACCATGCACCTAGGTTCTCTGGCGGCACAATGCGGACGAGGCGCTGGTCGGAGGGTGGCAGCCCCTCGGTGAGTGTCTCCAAGATGACCTCTTGTGGGAGGCCCAGTTGTAGACCCAGCGCGGTCTTATTCCGATAGTATTCTTCCAGGTTGGGCTGTCCGGCCAGCTTCATGGAGAAGTATTGGGCATACGTGGCCTCATTGGTCTCCGGATAGAGATCCAGGAAGGTCTGTCTCACCTGGATGTAATGTTGGGTCTCCATCCGAAGCCTCCTGAAGTGTTCTAGCGGTTTGTTGTTCAGGTAACGGGGTAGGCGGAGCACTTTTTCCGTGTTGGTGAGACCATCCCAGTCTGTTTTCTGGTCATATGTCCGAAAGAACTGTGCGGCTGGGTAGGTCCCGTCGAAGCTCTGGACTTCTATCTCCGTCCGATGGGTCACGCGGTCGCTGGTGGTCTGAAGGGCAGATAAACACGCCGCAAGGCGTGCCAAGACGGCCGGCAACTCTGCCGACGGAGGGGGGGGTTCTATTTTGGGAGAACTTACGGCGGGGTTGTTGTCTCCCTCTGCGGTGTATTCCTCCGCGTCTTGCGTTTCGTTTTTCTCGTCCATCCTGTCGACTCTCTGTGGTATATGGGAAAGGGATCCTGAGAATCTTATCGACTCTCTATAATATAAAAAAAATGCTTGTCGACTTCACTGTGATAAAGTGCTTTGTCCTGAGAATCCTCGGGAGTGGATGGGATTTTGTTTGTTTGGGCAGTCGTTATCAATGGCGGTGGATGAAAAAATCGGCACACTATATCGATTAATGAATCACAAAACACCTCGGAATATTAATCATTGGCGGCTCGGGAGAGGAGATGGAAGGATTTTCACGATTAAATTGGATTGAGATGACTCACATCTTGGACCTCGAGGCACTACTCTTAGAAGATGCACACACACGTCTTGACACACTCGTTACCGACCGAAACTGTCGTTGCCCCGCCCCCTGGCTTGGGTCATGTGGGACCCTGCTTGACCTTTGATTGGCCCCTGTCTCTGTCGGCCATGATGGTAAATTTGGTCGGGAAGACGCTTGGCCTAACATCCCAATCTCTCAGGACATTCAACTCTGGAATATGAGGGCCTCTTTGTTCTAAGTGACCTAGATACACGACTTGGATCTGTCGTTCTTTTCTCTTCTACTTCTTCCATCTCCCACGTCCTTTGACTGCCATCTTTATTTGAATCCATACAGAATACATTATCCAACATGGTACATAATTATTTATTAGACAATATTCTTTATAATATTACATATATATCGTAAAAAATATTTTGTATTCTATCGCTATAAAATAAAAAAATAAAAAGATTAAATGAAAAACAATATTGATTCGTATCTAATAAAGATATCGTTTGGTTTAGAAAAAGGTTCTGTTTTCTGATTGGTTATTTGAGTTTATGACGCTATCAAAATTGATTGGATGATGTTTTGAATCATAAATGTAAATGGTTTGTAAATCGATAAAGTTTTCTTTTTATCAAACCAGTATATCAAAAATGCCATATAATCTATTTAAATTTATTATTTTGAATTTAGTTTTATTATATATATTTATCTTTTTCAAGTTTTCTTTAAAATATTTCCATTACATTGTGTATATATATATTTTGGTTAATACATTTTCAATATATAATTAAATCAACCCATTTCACAAAAGATTTTATGATTTATAAATATATAGAGAGAGAGATTTTAAATAAATCAAATATATTATTATATAAATTGCACATAAAAAAATCGATTTAATTTGTATTTAAACTATATATTTTGCATGGCAATTTCGATATTCTATATTGTATTTTAAAAGGTTTTATAATATTTAGTAATATAACTGTAAATTTTAAGTTAATCAAATTTTTAAAAACCTATCTCTTTATGTTGAATATTTAATAGCATATTGTGAATTAGGTTATATTTATTTTAATAGATTTATATACTACTACGCCATATTTTCAACTTGATAAAAAACATGAAATTTTATAAAGAGAGATTAATCATAAAAGTAATATAAATTTTTAAAAGGTACACATAAATATGAATGTTTATTTACCTTTATCGAAGCATTAAGGTGCAAAATGAAATAAAATAGCCTGATTTTAAATGTTATATTTTAAAATGTATATATTTCTCATTTTTAGTTTATCAGACGTTTTATTTATTTATCAGTAAAGCTCACACCGTTTATTTGCATATTAAAAAATTCACATAAAATGTTGTGTTTTTGTGATATTTGAATATGAATAAATTATATATATATAAAGAAGTATTATCATTTGCAATTCAATATGATATGCAATAGGTTAATATCTTCGAAAGTAAAATATTCTATTTTAATATTATTAGTTAATCCCCCCCTTTTCTATTAAAAAAAAAAGCTGCAACAAATGGCGTTGTGCATAACGAAATGTAACTTAAATATGGAAATAAAAGTCTACCAAAATTGAAAAGTTGCATTAAAATTTTGTAAAATTTAAAAGTAAAATAAAAAAGGCTACAAATAAAATTAAAATGGTTTAATTTGAAGAGTTGAAATACTATATTAAAACCCTTATATTTATCATCAAATTATAATTAACTCTTATTAGATAAAATTATCTTAAATTACAGATATCACATACAACTATAATATATTTCTATATACCGTTTTGAAGAGCTAAATGAGAATCTAAGAGAAGAGAGATTTCAAAATAAGCAAAGAAAAAATGGTCCAATTAGAGTTTAAATTGAGTTGGAAAGTTCCACCAAAAAATTAAATCTATTGCATTGGCGGGCTTTTCAAATCTCATCGTCTGTTTTTATTTTTATCCCTGGGTGTCGTCTGGAACAACAAATGTCTAAATTGGAAACTAAATTTATACCTTCATTGTTGTTTGTGTGCGTTCATGGATTATAATGTAGTTTTAAGTTCTTTTCGAATTTCTGTTTTACTTTTTTTTTCGAGAGAAATTGTTTTATACAATAAAACTATATAACATTTATTTAATTTATCAGATAAATTTCTATGGATATAATTTCCAAAATATATATGTTTTATTTTTTTTTTATATAATGCAAATAATTACAACATAACCTCTATATATTTTCCAAAATCTTTTATTTTGATATTAATATCACAAAAAAAATCGGTTTATTTACCTGATATATATGTTTTTAACTTTTAATTAGACAATTCAAATTTATATTTGGACATTTTTCATTTTAATATAGAAATTTTTCATTTTAATTCAGACACATGAACTATTTATAGAAAAGTCGATGTGTCTAAATTAAAATGAAAAATGTCTAAATTAAAATTGAAAATGTCTTATTTAAAATGAAAAGTGTCTAAATTAAAATGAAAAATGTCTAAATATAAATTAAAATTGTTTAATTAAAAGTTGAAAACCTATATAAATAATTTATTTCGGTAGTTCGACTGTTATTTTGTGAGTATATCCATAAACCTATTATAATATTTATTATTCTATTTGAAACATAGTATCATGCAAATGTTTTCATTATCTTTAAAAATTGAAACTACAGGGTAATTTTATAGTAACTATAAATATTTATTTGAATGAAATATTTTATGAGGGCGCTAGAATTAATAATGTTTTGACATTAGCCCCGTGATTTCCAAGGGGTGAATCTAAATAGAGAATTATTTAGATGAAAGACAATAGTAAAATATTTGTCAAACATTCACTCGTAGATAACCCAAAATCATTCTTTGGACAAGGTGTAACAACATAACTACACAAAAACTATATATTTATACTTATACTATTTTTATACTATATTATTATTATTGTAAAACGACATTTGAAATTATCCAGCATAAGTTTCTTTTCAACGAAAAATCAAAATTTATTTTAAGGAGAAATAACGATTATTTCTAACCTTAGGGATGAGGTATGAAAGGATGAATTGTGAAGAGTAATGATAAACGGAAAATTCCCATCCTTGGACACTTTTATTTTTCCGTTTATCATTACTCTTCACAATTCATTCTTTCATACCTCATCCCTAAGGTTAGAAATAATCGTTATTTCTCCTTAAAATAAATTTTGATTTTTCGTTGAAAAGAAACTTATGCGGGATAATTTCTCAAATGTCGTTTTACAATCACAAGCCGCATTATATTATAATGTATTATTATTTGCTTATTCCTAGTACACGTGGTATAGGCCATGATAATCATGGTGGGTAGAAGTAGACGACTGCTTTTACTGTAAGTGCACCACATGTCTACATATGTGAAAAGCCGTTCGAATTTGCACTTACAAATGTGCCAGAACCCTGTTTGATTACTTGCACTCGCTGGTGGGGTTGGACCTTTTCAAGAATCGGGGGCCATTGGAGCATTTTTTTCAATTAGAAAAAAGTTCCTAATGCGGGAATCGAACCCGGGTCGAAAACCAACGGTTTAGACCATCCTTCCACCGACCCCTTCTACTATATTAGTATACTTATAATAAATAACGTGATAATTAAATGGACAAACACTCATTCGAGCTTAATCCGAGTATTTCATCTATCAATAACATAAATTTCGATTTTTTTCAAAATATATATTTTAAAATATTAGAACTCCACATATATAGAATGCAGAATATAAAACTTTTGAATGTTCTATATGTAAAATTTATTACATTAATTTGTGTGAGATATGAAATCTTTACATTTTAGACTATAAATATTAAAGAAATATAAAACCTAACTTGTATTCAATTTATTTTCAACTATTTATATATAAATCAAAGATTTTCTATACGTATTTTCTTTATAGTTATATCAAAAATTTTCAACTAATCAATGATATTCTTATATTTTTGAATTTGTGATGTGTTGATGAATATATATATATATTGTTGCATCATGGCTAATGCGCCTATTTTATTTTAATTTGTAATATTATTTTTGATATATTTTAAATTCAAATTTATATTTATTTATTTTATTAAACAGAATATATATATTATAAACATAATATATGTATTATAAAATCATCATTTGTATTTAGGTAAACTGGGTGACTTTACTGCTCTCTTTGATGTGAGAAATAAATAAATAAATCTGGAGGCTACTTAAAGTTATCTCCACTTATATAAATCTGTAGGATGGTTGAAACACGCTCTGGTAAGATACAAGACCCAGCACAGGAGAGAATCAGGTTGAAGAGTCTGCCAAGCCGCAACCTGGTGCAACAATATATGTATTTTTTTAAATTGGAAATGAGGTATCTACACTTATTTTATTTATACTTGTATTTACATATATAATTTAATAGGCATGTATTGATTCAAAAAATAATTTATTCACCAATATTTCAGTTGACTGAATTTCAATATTTTTCAAGGTATCATAACATATTTATGTCAACACCACAAACTTCAATTTTGGAATAATTAAAAATCAACGATTAGTTGATATTTATTCCGATAGATGGCGTAAGCCATCAGCAACTTTCAGTTTCACGATCAGGAAATGACTTTCTTCTCAAACTCAGCAAAGTTATGTAACGCTGAGATTGTTGTTGTGTTGTGTGACATTAATGTTATAATACCTTGAAAAATATTGGAATTCATCCAACTGAAATATTGGTAAATAAATTGTTTTTTGAACCAATACATGCCTTTTTTAAATTGAAGATCTATTTATGGATTGCTCTATTTAAAATAAATGTATATAAATGTATACAGAGTAACAATGACTACAGATGAGCTCGTTTTTGAAAAGGAACTTGTATGTATATAATGTTTATAGTTTTTTGTTGTTTTCATGTCCAACCCTATCTAGAAGATATGTACCAAACTACCGTTAAGAAATTATACCTTCAAATGCTGATTTCAAATAATCCAACCATACAATATATTCTACAAAATAAAGGAGATATCAATCCCCGATTCCGACGACCCGGCCCTGACACTTAGTTAAGAGCTCATCGCCCAACAGCTGCCCTCCTGCAAGGTCCGGGGGGACCACCTCTACTCCACGCCATGTGTAAATAGCCAGGACAAGATGACTCGAATGTAACACCTGTAAATTGAGTCGAAATAAATAAATAAATTGTTTTCATGTAAAACATATATACCAAGATTTGTTTTGTATAATTACTATCAATAATAAATAATATGTAAAGTTAAATTGGTTACGTCCTTCTTACTTAATTTAATTACATAACAATATGTACATTATATGTATATAAATATTTATTTTTATTTTTAAAAAATAATGATATGGATGAAATCGTCTGTAATTATAAATATTTTTTAAAAATACAGCTAATATTACTATGATATATTAAAAATATCCATAATATATATTTATGCGTATTTGTATTATTCGAATCAGAAGATTTCCGACACTGGGTTTTCGCGGCAGAAGACAAGGAAGCTAATTACGTCAGCCAATTAGGATGTGCCACGTCACATGGAGATTAGATTCCATTTGATCTGTTGCTAAGCACATATTCTTATTAAAGTGAATCATTAATATAATTTATGTAGATATAAATAACCTTAATTATATATTTGATTGTGATTAATAAGTTAACGTGTTTTTTTTTATTTTGATTTTTTTCATTATTTGTGTCTTTTTTTCCCCGTTTTTATTAAATAATTCAGAAGGTTTCTGGAGATGAGGTTTATTTTTAGTTTATTAAAGCAGTCTTAAGCTTTCGGCCATCTCTGTAATTCTGCAGAAAAACATAAATAAACAAAACACAAGGTAATAAGACCAAATCCAAATAAATAAATAATGTGTGACGTTTTGGTAACAGCGTTGTTACCATCTTCAGACAAAAGTACTGGAAGAGAAATTTTACCACAGCATGTTTTTAAATAGTTCCTGTTATCAATAACAAAGAAACAATATTAAAAACATACTGTGGTAAAATTTCTCATTCAGTACTTTTGTCTGAAGATGGTAACAACGCTGTTACCGAAACGTCATACACTATTTATTTATTTGGATTTGGTCTTATTACCTTGTGTTTATAATCTACTAGCCGAATGACCCGGGCAACGCCCGTGTTTTACCCGATTGAATGTTTTGATTCAAATACTATTTGTTACAATTATAAATTGGCGCCTTAAATAAATGCATATGTTAGTTAATAACTAGTTAGTTAATAACTATAGCCTATGTGCTTTATCTGTCTATGTACTGTTGGCTTCCGTAGGCGTCTCTTACTGGGAAAAGGAAAGAGAGGATTCCATTTGGTTATTAACTAATATATGCATTTATTTAAGGAGCGACCCGCTCCAACAAAATAGCTACAGAAATGGGGGGGGGGGCAAAGGTGGCGTGATCGTAGCCGACCAATAGGAGGGCGCCATTCCAAAAAAAAAAGCAAACCGTGACAGAGGCGACGAAGAATGACGCTCGTAACTGTATATAATATAATCCAAATTGTGTGCCTTATCAATAAATAAACGAATAAAACGTTTCCTGATTTTATTCGTTTATTTATATTCTCCTGTAGAAGGACAGAGATGGCCGAAAGCTTTGAGCCTGCTTTAATATAATGAAAAGAAACTCATCTCCAGAAACTTTTTAAATTATTTAATATATATTCAGGAGATTTGAATCATTTGATATGAAATTTATTCTGTGTTTATTGTTATTTGTAGCTATTTTTTACACAATCGTTATAATTGTTTTGAGAAAATCAACCTAGCTTTAATTATTAAAAAATGCTAATTATTAATAATGACCTGGTTAGAAGTTTATATATATTATATAATCTAAAATACAAATATTTTATTTTTTAGAAAACATGTATTCTATTTTCATCATTGACTATTCTTTTATTTTTGACCATAGATTTAAAAGATAACACTTTGAATATTTGTTGTAAATACAGTGTACTCCGCTTATAACGAAGTCGCATTATCCATGACAATCACTTTGTTATATCCGAAGTTTGTTATATCCGCAGTTGGAAAAAAAGAATGTTTTGTACCAATAATTTTATTTACTATTCAACTCAAAAGAGAAACACAAAGATCAATAACAACCTCATCAGGTGTTTTTGGAGAAGTAGTTTGTGATTTTCTTTTGACATTTAGAAGTCAGTAACAAGTGCTGAACACTCTTTTCGATGTTGTCCAAGTCTGACAGATGCCTATGAAGAGACTTGGACTCATCCTGACATTGAAGAAACAATCGCAGAGTTTGAATGCTCTCCAAGACCTCTTTTGGATGCGGAATGTGGACAATTGGGTCTACTTCTTCATCAACTTGGTCCGTTTCTTCTTCTTCTTTTGCTTGAAGAATGCTCTCGACAATTTCTACATCGGATAACATGGCATTTGTAACGACGTCATTGTCAGCGTCAGCATAAGAATCGAAATCCATCTCTAACGGTATTTTTAAAACTTCTTTCATGCGATCGAAGAGGCTTTGTTGCTCCCACATTTGTGTTGCAGGCTGTGGTGTATCCAATGGAGAACTGACATCACATTAAACAATTTAATTTTGTTTAAATAATGTAAAAAAAATACTTATAATATGTTTGCATATTTTAAAATTGTATATTATTAACTTATTTGTTGTGTATCATTAAATTTGTGTCATTCACACGTTGTAATTTGATATATATTATGCATAATATATTAGTCAATTATAATGGTAAATGAGAAAACTTCGTTATAAACGGATAAAATAAAAATTTATACATGCAAATCACTTCGTTATAAGCGAAAATTCTTTATATCCGACTTCGCAATATCCAGAGTTCTTTTAATGGTTTAAGCCCTTCTTTTCTTTCGTGCAGACAATTTCATTCGCTATATGCGGAATTTCGCTATAACCGACTTTGTTATAAGCGGAGTGCACTGTATGTATAATTGACCTACCAATTTTTTTAATACACGAATATAGAATTAATTTTATAAATTATATATTACTGCGAAAGATAATTTTATGTGTAATTTACTTCAAGTAATTCAAAATAAAAACTACCTGAAAGGTAAATAATTATCTTTCCTATTTTTAACACTGCACCTTCAATTCTCTATCTTTTTCAACAACAAAACAACATATTCATAACAAATATATACTTTATCAAGTGGGGAAAAGTTTAAAATATCAAATATTTAAAAATATTTAAATAAAGGTGTTTCTTTTTATTCTTTATTGCCTTTGCGTCAGGTACCTTCAAACAGTTGCCTTTAAATAAAATCGTACTTTGTGTTATAAGGCATCTGTTAAAGACACTAGATTCTAAATCTAGCTAAGTATACCTACAGTAAGTATATAAGTTGTTGGAAAATATTTCTCCTATATGTAAAAATATACTTTGCTTTCATCTATATATGGAAATAGATATTTTGTATACACCTATTCCCCGATTTACACGGTACTTGTTTTACACGTTTTCGCTTTTACGCGGTTTTCCAAATAAGCTTATTTTTGTTTTTTATCGCACTATACTAAATGCTACTGTGATTGAACACCTGCGCTGTGTACACATCTGTAAGAGAATCAGAGGCTGGATCTCAGAAAGTATGTTTAATTAACAATTATATTATATTAAGATGACAAGGAACAAAGAGAGTCAAACAAAAGGCAAGCGTAGGGGCAGAAAACAAAAGCAAACTGAAACCTATACAGGTACGGCTGGCGTGGCGCCAGGTCACGTGATGTCTGGGGGAAGTGGCCGTTGCTAAGCAACAGCCGACGTGCGAGTTATTGCCCCAACAACATCAACGAGGAATCCCGAGCTTATGTGCTGACTTGCTGCACACGCACACTGTGTCTGTATTTATAATTTTTTGAAAAATTTAATTTTCGATTTACACGTTTTTCTCAGGAACGTATCTACCGTGTAAATCGGGGGATAGGTGTATTTTCTTTTGTTTGTATTTTTGCCTTTATAAAAGGAGATGCTACCTGTGCCGGAGCTCGTGGCTAGAGGAGAGCGCGCCACTAGCTGTTACAATAAACATATCTCTTTTACAAGTCTTTTAAAACTTGTCAAAGTTTATTTCTGGAGTCTTCAACTTCTTGAATCATTACAGGGCAAGTTTTCTCCGTGGTACAGCCATATCGGGGTTTACCTCCGTGACACAAGTATCACCAATTTTTTTTAAGGAAACGGAGGCCATTTTGTTCGCACTTAGTTTTCTCGTGTGTCTTAAAAAAAAAGGTCACTGTAATATATTGACAAATCTCTCTATCAGGGCTCGAAAAAAAGCCCTTCTAAAGAAGAATACATATTTTATTTTAAATCGCCCCAATAGAATTAGAGTTAAAATAAAATCAAAAATATATATGTGAAGTTATTTGAATGTCGATTTAACGCGGGCTTCCACTGCGCGTGATTATCGAATTGGTTATTTGATTTTATTTCACCTTTAGTTCTATTTGCGATTTATTGTAAAATAATTTCTTCTTAGATAATAAAAAGGCATATATTCGAGTGAATAAAAGATTTATTTTGCCAATATTTCGGCTGGCTGAACGCCAACCTTTATCAAGGCATTACATTTTGTGTATAAACAAAACTCAGCACCACATAATGTTATAGTGTTAGATAACACTATGCGGCGCTGAGTTTGTGTATACAAAAATGTAATGCCTCTATAAAGGTTGGCGTTCAGCCAGCCGAAATATTGGCAAAATACATCTTTATTCACTCCAATATATGCCTTTTTATTATCTAATGAATTAAATATGGATTGCTCTATTTTCAAATATTTTCTTCTGTAGAAGGAGCTTTCGTGCCAGGAAACTAGATATTTCTCAATTAAAAACATTAAAACGAAACTTATCCCTGGAAACCTTATATGTTTTCCTTCATATTGATACAAGGGTTAATTTTATTGGAAATCTGGTGTTATATTGCTTATTCCTTTATCTATAGAATCATATCATTCTTCCTAGAAATTTACATTAAAAAGGTAAAAAAATATTTGATAAGGCACAATTTGGATTATAGAGATTATAAACACAAGGTAATAAGACCAAATCTAAATAAATAAATAGTGTGTCTCTGGTAAACATTACTTATTCAGTACTTTTGTCTGAAGATGGTAATAACACTGTTAGCGGAACATCACACACTATTTATTTATTTGGATTTGATTCAGCACTTTTGTCTGAAGATGGTAATAACACTGTTACCGAAACGTCACACACTATTTATTTATTTGATATTGGTCTTATTACCTTGTGTAAACAAATATTTGAATATCTGTAAAAAAAAATAAGAGAAAAATAAAAATATTTTTCGCATGTTATATTGATTTGAAAAAAGGCGGGAAAAGGGGGGTGGGGGATAAAGTTATGACAGGGTGACTGGATCGAAAAGAAAAAAAAAAGACAATAATCTGTTCACAGAAGGACCAATAGTGTTGCAGAGTAAATCCCTGTTAATGGTTCAATTGGAAGAAGATTAAGTGAAAGGCAGACTGCCATCCCATAATACCACTCCCCCTTAATCCCTATGGATCAATTTCCCGATGGACATCCGGGCCCATATGCAAATAGCTCTGTCTCTCTGTGATATGCATCCATGTAGAGTATATCCCCTACATCTCGGAGCGCTAAAGATTTCCTATAATGTCACAGAAGGGAGTTTTACTTTGTGCAGAATCATCGGGTCCGAGATTATTTGTGCTAACAGCAAAGAGATTGGATGTAAGATAATGATGATTATTGCATTATGTAATTTAGGTGGGAATGACACAAGTTATTTTATTTTCAGAAAAAAAATATATATATATAGACTTTTTTTTCTTTTATTAGGAGCATATACAGTATATATGTAATTATATATATTCACATATATATATATTAATGATTTTATACATTTACATATATATGTAAATATATCGTGGTTGATCTTTCTTGAATTATCAAGAAAATGGATTGGGCAAATTTCAGCGAACAGGTTAAATCAATGTTTAGTTTATTTTTGTTCCACTAGATGGCGCTCTGCCATCTAAAAAGCACATGTGAGCGCGGTCAGTATAGATCTATTTTCAAAATTCGAAACTATTATAGACGCGTATGATTCTTTTTTGAAAAATAAACAATTTCTACTGCCCTTACTGCAATGTAAAAATTAATGGGAGGACCTGGCTCATCAGTGGTGAACCCTCCCAGCGGTTTCGCCAGTTTAATCTACCATACCGCTGGGAGGGTTCACCACTGATGAGCCAGGCCCTCCCATTAATTTTTCCATTGCAGTAAGGACAGTAGAAATTGTTTATTAAAAAAATAATCATACGCGTCTATATTAGTTTCGAATTTTGATAACAGATGGCGCGCTAATGCATCATAATAGGTCTATTTTGTTTTTAATATCAACACCTGAACTTTTTATTTATTTTTAAAATTAAACTGTATGTCACTTTTAGTATATGTCACCTATCTTCCAATTAGTTAAAGCCGATACCTTATATAAAATATCCTACCCTTCTATTGAAATGTACACTATTTCTATTTACTACCACCCCATATTTTGTATATAAACTATTTGTATTTAAACCCCCTATTTGTATGTAAAACTAAAAATGGTGACGCCAAAATAAAGATTCAAAGAGAGAGCGGTTAGCTGGTGGCAGGGACAGAGGGGAGGAAAAAAGGCAACGCCCAGTCGGCAGTCCGCTTTCAGTCTGTCTCACAGTCTCTCTCTCCATGTCTCGGTGATAGGCATCCAAGTTAGTATCATGGCCTCTACCTCTGTCCCGTGGGCTGTCCCGATCACTCTCGGTGCTAACATCCAGCCTTGCCTCTGCTTCTTGTTGTCCGCGTGTGGGAAGAACACTAAGACTCGCCTCACGTACACGACTGCTAGCTTATCCATACGTCGACATTTGCAACAATATTACATATATATTTAATTCTTTATGATTAAAAATTAGGGGCCTATTTTAGATTAAATATATAAAAATATATTTTATTCTAAGAATAAAGGTGATATTTCGAAAGACTGAACGTCATTCTTTTTCAAACATATTTACGACTCAAACATCACGATATACGAGTTTATGTGAGTTTTGTAGAGTTGCTAGGATGGACTGTTTAGGTTTTATGGGTCGGAAATTTTAATAAATAAATTTTATAAAGAGTACCACGGGGTATTTCTATCTTTGTAAAACGACATTTGAAAAACTATCCCTCATGAGTTTCTTTTCAACGAAAAATCAAAATTTATTTTAAGAAGAAATAACGATTATTTCTAACCTTAGGGATGAGGTATGAAAGGATGAATTGTGAAGAGTAATGATAAACGAAAAAATAAAAGTGTCCGGGGATGGGAATCGAAACCACAGTGTTCCGCTTACCGGGTAGATGCCATGTCCACTAGTCTATCCTGGACATATTGTGAAGAGTAATGATAAACGGAAAAATAAAGGTGTCCGGGGATGGGAATCGAACCCACAGTGTTCCACTTACCTGGCAGATGCCATGTCTACTAGGCTACCCTGGACACACATATTGTGAAGAGTAATGATTAACGGAAAAATAAAAGTGTCCGGGGATGGGAATCGAACCCACAGTGTTCCGCTTACCGGGCAGATGCCATGTCCACTAGTCTATCCTGGACATATTGTGAAGAGTAATGATAAATGGAAAAATAAAAGTGTCCAAGGATGGGAATTTTTTCGTTTATCATTACTCTTCACAATTCATTCTTTCATACTTCATCCCTAAGGTTAGAAATAATCGTTATTTCTCCTTAAAATAAATTTAGATTTTTCGTTGAAAAGAAACACATGCGGGATAGTTTTCAAATGTCGTTTTACAATCATAAGCTGCATTATATTGTATTATATTTCTATCTTTCTATTAATAATCATTTTATCTATTATTGACCATATACAAATTATTATTATTATTATTTTAATAATAAGATAGCTTTTATGATACATTAGCACGCCATCTGTTATGAAAATTCGAAGCTATTATAGACACGTATGTTTCTTTCAAAAATTTAACAATTTCTGCTGTCCTTACTGCAATGGAAAAATTAATGGAAAGGTCTGGCTCTAGATAATTTTAAATGAAATGAAAAGTGAAAATAGAAATATTCATAAAAAGTTCCACAAATGGTGAATATCTCATCAAAAAAGAATTGTAATTGTCTTCTTTAATTTACGTCAATTAAATTGACTAGAAAAACTACTTTACATTTCGTTTTAGATATTGATGAGACAAAGGCAGGGATGTACTACTCAGATGGTTTATTTGGTGCAGTGCTGGGCTCATGGTCCAGTCCAGGAATTGTCATGATGTTCAGGGTCTTGTCTGACCAGTTGTAGGAGGGGATGGAGCTATAACTGTACATTCTAATCGCCGGGTTAAACATAAAAAAGAAAAATAGACGAAGGTCAAACGATAACTGGCACGTTGTATTTAACACATTGCCGCGAAATGGTGGTCAATGGTCAAATACAATTTAACCCTGTCCTCTCTGTGATGTCGTTTCTATGATAAGTAATTACTTAAAATTTGTGTGAAAAAAAAAAAAAATAATAATTTGGACTTCTCCCGTGTACCATCGGTCCGTTACTTGTAGACACACAACAATATCCTCCGATATCACCATCGTATGTGTGACGGACTAACGTATTTATATTATCATATTGAACACAAATGCAGTTACCCATGTCACATGAACATTAAAATAATATAACATAAAGTTACGGTAGGATGATATTCATGTACTTAAAGAGACACCTCTCCCTTCAATTATGTATAAGATTGATGTACTGTTCATCACCATAGTAAAAGATAACTTTAGTAGTGGTTACGAAGAAAGAGTCAAAACACCAGTTTTATCAAATTCAGACAAAAGCCAACCTGTATATTATGGTTTCAGGCTTTATGTTGTACTAGCCGAATGACCCGGGCAACGCCCGTATTTTACCCGATTGAATGTTTTGATTCAAATACTATTTGTTACAATTATAAATTGGGCGCCTTTAATAAATGCATATATTAGTTAATAACTATAGCCTATGTGCTTTATCTGTCTATGTACTGTTGGCTTCCGTAGGCGTCTCTTACTGGGAAAAAGAAAGAGAGGATTCCATTTAGTTATTAACTAATATATGCATTTATTTAAGGAGCGACCCGCTCCAACACAATAGTTACAAAAACCAAAAAGCGAGTGGGGGGGGGGGCAAAGTAAAAAACAAAGTGTCTCGCGTAGTGGCGGCGCCATCGTAGCCACGTGATCGTAGCCAACCAATAGGAGAGCGCCATTCCAAAAAAAAAAAAAGCAAACGGTGACAGAGATGATGACGCTCGTAACTGTATATATAATTCTTGCCTGAAAATCGGTCCTTGCTACTTTACCAGCTTAAACAACTTTTTGGTAAATTAGACTGATTTTATGTCCTCTTTCGTAGGATGTTATGAAATCAAAGCCGTCCCTGTACTGATGAGGGCCATAGCCTGAAACCATGGTATACTGGTTGTTGGCCTTTGTCTGGATTTGACAAAATGGTGTTGTGGATCATTCTTTAACATCAATAGTAAAGTGGAGGGTCGGTGGAAAGATGGTCTAAACTGTTGTTTTTCGACCGCTACAACCTGGGTTCGATTCCCGTATTGAGCAGTTTTTTTTATGTTTAAAAAAAAATGCTCCAATGGCCCCCGGCTCTTGCAAAAGTCCAAACCCCCCAGCGAGTGCAAGTAACCAAACAGAAGCTCTGGCACATTTGTAAGTGCAAAGTCGAACTGCTTTTCAGATGTGTAGACATGTGATGCATTTACAGTAAAAGCAGTTGCCTATGTCTACCCACCATGATTATCATGGCTTGTACCACGTGTACTAGGGATAAGTAAAAAAACTAGTAAAGTTTTAATTAGGGTGATTAAAGTAATGCATGGTTTTGTTGCATAATTAAAGAGAGATTTACCTCATTAGGTTCACATTAGAAGAATTCTTCAGGTAAAAAGTAAGGATTGTACTGTGTGTATCAGAAATTCTAAAAAAAAAAAAGAATAAAATCCCTTACGACGGAAGTAGTGGACGTTAGGATGGAATCCCATTGGACATGGAACTGACCAATGACATGGCGTCAGGAACCGGAAGTCAGCTGTTCCGGAAATTAGAGACCCCGATCTGAAAGATGATTGGCTGTCGGATGTTCCAGCTGGATCCATTTCATCTTTAAATACCAGCTGAGAATCTGGACAGATTTGAAGGATGGAAGGTTTGTCTAACTGTTTTTACGTCGTGTTTATTTATGTATTTATCTTCCTCACACCATTTATATTCCCACAAATAAAATACTGAATGTGGCTGGCGTACAGGCTAACCATTTATAACTCGGAATAATTGCATATTCCCCCTTTCTTTATTTTTATATATATATGAATATTATATAATCTAAAAACTCAAATATTTCTATATTTTAAAATATATATATTTTATTTTATTCATTGATAATATTACTTTGTTATCATCGTTTTTAGAAAGACTTTCAGTTTTAGTTGTATAGTTTTGTTGTAAATATGCGTAGTTAATATATCTATCCTTTTAAATTACTAATATAGGATTAACCTTATAAATTCCATATAATGTGAAACTAACTAATGTGTAATATTTCCTCAAGTGATTGAAAATAAAAGCTACTTGACGGTAAATAATTATCTTTTTTTTTATCACGACTGCACCTTCAACCCTTTATCTTATCGATCCTTTGTCTTATCAACCCTTTATCCAACAACAACAAATGTATTCATAACATGCATATAGTTATATTCCTTGTACCACATATATATTTCATAAATCATATAAAAATATATATATTCAGTATTATATAAATATATATACCATGTATCACTAATATATATATTTTTTCCATTTTATATATTCTTAAATAAATGGATTTTTTGCTGGGAGTGTAAATTAATCTATAAAAGCAAAAGTCGCTTCTTCCGTCAAATCTATTAACTGTCGCTGCAAATTAGCGGCTTCGGGTCGGTGACAAAGCCACAACACCAGCTTTGGAAAGCTGAGAAGCGTCCATCTGGAAACCATGCTTTCGGGCTAATGGCCCTCTTCAGTCTAGGGCAGACTTTATTCCATGAGATCCACACGGGATCTAATGGAATCTTTACAATCTGCCAAAGAGATGTTTATATTACAAAATGCCTAGGCCAAATCTATGGTTAAAATAAAGATGGGTTCTTTTTAGCCGGGAGGTAATTGATCTATAGCAGAAAAGGTCGTCTTTTTGAGCGGTCATGAAATGTTTTACGTCTCTTTTGCATATATCTCTTTGGTATGCAGGTTGTTGTCTTTTTTTTTTTTATGAATTTGCCTAAACTGGTATTGTTGATCATTCATTATTAACCATCATTAAGTTTTGTACTGAATTGTGATTTTAAAAAATGCATTGTTTTAGTGCATTTTCAAAGGGAGAGGTATATCTTTTTATGCATATCTCCTTCTCTATATTCGAAAACTGGAGTTAATTATAGTTAGAGGTACATTTATATATAATTCTACTGTCCTATAAGCTTATGTCCATAGTTTTCTTGAAAACCATTTCTGAGATTCCATCCTTCAGTGCTGCGTATATAAGCAGAATCGTTCAATACAGTATTAGAGCTCTGAGAAGCGGTCTGTTGGATTAAATTGGTGAAACAGCTGGGAGGGTTCACCACTGATGAGCCAAGCCCTCCCAATATATTTTATTCATCGCAGTAAGGGCAGTAGAAGTTTATATTATGTATAAAAGAAACATTCGTGCTTTTAAATCCTTTCATTTTATATGTATAGTTAGACGTCTTATTTGTGCAAAAAAATAAAAAATAAAAATACATTTGTAGTTCGAATTAAAATGAACCAATTAAAGTAAACAACATCTAAATTCTATCTCCTGCTTCACTTAAAACTTTTCATTGAATTTTTTTTTTCCTTTAAAGTTTCTTGAATTATTTTTTTTGGATACTCAAAGTAGATTCCGTTAATTTGAAATCAAGCTCGGGGGGGGGGAAGGAAAGGAACATTTTAAATTAGAAAAAGTAATTAACAAAGGTTTAATTACACCAGGGTAGCCAGCTAATTTCGTTTCTAATTGTTCTCTACATGGGATAATCAGATTGTGCCACAAGTCTGTTAACCAGTTGGTAATACTGGAACACGTGACAAGAAATTGATCTTTTGATTAAAAAAGAGTTGTTTTCGTTTGGTAATTATTGATTTTGAAATATCTTGTGCTTCACTTCCATCAATAATTGACAATATGACCCAGAATAAGTATATTGCTACGGCGTTTTATGGTTTCCACAAGTCCATATCTCAAAAGAAGGCCAAGTGACACTAACTCCTCACTTTCTTACTGCTACTCTTTTTGTGTTGTTTTCTTGCTTCCCTCTTTCTCTTTCTTGTTTTCTTTTTCCTCTGTCTATATCGTTGTTTCCTTTGTCTCACTGCTTTGTTCTTATGCATACCTCTGGTGAATCCTGTATAGGGTCAGTGACCCTAAATAAAGGCTTTTTGTTGTTGTTGTTATTGATTTTGAAATATCTTATTCTTTCGAATATTCCAATTGTCAATAACCTTTTGATAACGCTTTAATACAATTTTGTAATAACATATAGTGGTGGTATTCACGTTTTTATGTCCCGTGGAAACATGCCGGCGATTGTATCAATCCGCCGTGCTAGGCCTACTCGAAGTAAGAAAAAGTAGTTCCATTTTTTTTTTTTTTAATTTGAACTAACTTTAACTAACCTAAACTATTGCCTTAGTTAGACTAACCAAAACTAACCTACCTTAATAAATAAAAAAGGGACCTCAGGCTTCTTTGAGCCACCTGGTGGGGCCTGTGTGTCAACTGTACGACCAGGCCCCCACCGGCCAGCCCAGACTGTATCATCGCACCTTCCTCTTGGGACCATCTGGGACTGACCCCGTTTTTCCAGCAGTTCTCTACCCGCCTGCTCCATGCCCTCATCATCTCTGGAGTAGGAGAGGCTGATGGAACAGAGCGGGCCGCTGTGGCAGCTGAGGCCGCGGAGAGTGTCCTATGGCTGGCTCATCGTCTAGGACCCCTGCTTACTGCCCGGCATCTGACCAGACCTCTGCTGGGACTCCTCTCTCTCTGTATATAAAACTCTACAAAGCACGAATGTTTCTTTCAAACAAAATAAAACAAAAACTTTTACTGTTTTTACTGCGATGAAAAATATATTAGAAGGACTTAGCTGATCAGAGTGGAGAACCCTCCCAGAGGTTTCGCCAAATTAATCCATCAGCCTTCTTTTAAAGCTCTAATACTGTATTGAACAATTCTGCTTATATATGGTATATATATATGCAGCACTGAAGAGTGGAATCTTAGTTATGATATTCAAGAAAACTATGGAAATAGGTTTTTAGGATAGTAGAATTACATATAAATCGGAGAATAAGAACAGTAGAAGTTTGTTTCTTTTGTTTTAATAGAAACATTCGGGCTTTATTTATTACCAGTTGCAAACAAGACACGCTATATCCGATCTGGATAATTACGCGTGAAACTATTTACAATAATTCATATTGTAGTAGGTAGCAGAATTATCAAAAATAAAATAAACAATTAAGAAAAAGAGCATTAAATAAACATATACATTAAACAAATAAGCAACAACATAAGCAGATAGAAGAAATCGCAAGGTGGTTATTTACAGTATGTTAAGTAATGATGGATTCATGCTTTATTATTTTATTTCTTATGAATAGAGGGTGGGTTATTGTCTTATGTTTAACCTAACCGAACTTAACCTAACCTAACCTAACTTAACCTAACTTAACTTAACTTAACCTAACCTAATCTGACCTAACTTAACTTAACTTAACGTAACCTAATCTGACCTAACCTAACCTAACCTAACTTAACCTAACCTAACCAAACCTAACCTAACCTGACCTATTTTATCAAGCGTATTGATTCTCTCGACAGAAGAACGTTTCCACCAGTGGTTTACAGAAATCAGTATCTAACCTACATATTCAGAAATTACCCCAGCTTGAAACTGCTAAATGAAAATACCCAGTAATAATACAATATATTTTTTTATGAAAATTTTGCCCCAGTAATAATACTGTCACGGTAGAAAAGACAAGTATTCCTAAAGCTTAATTAAAAATAATTTATTAAACTTAATTAAACTTATATATTGCAAAAATGTATCAAAAGGATTTTTCAAGTGGTAATTTACAAGCATGGTAAGGGGTGATGACTTTGCAAATATTTATGATGATAAACAACAGAATATTTAAAATAATTATTCAGTGACAATACTATATATATATATTTTTAGATGTAAATTTTTCCGTGAGCTTTAAAAATAAAGGTCACCCTCTTCCGTCAAAATAGATGTCAAAACTAGATCCCATCTACTGACCGTCACCGACCCAAGTCAGCTAGTTTGCGGACCTATTTCAACTTGATTTTTTATTTTGTTGATCTTATACATAAATTATATACTTTAAAACACTTAAGAAAGTATTCGGTGAAATCTTTCTTCACTAATTTATTAATATTGACAAGCTTTCGCGTTGAAGTACTCTTTCACAAGTGTTTCTACCAAGTATTTACATTTCAAAAAAAATATTTGTAAAAAATACCTTATGGCCTCGAGTCCAGTAAGGGCCTTTAAACATATTTATTTTGGAATGTATATACTTGGTAGAAACGCCTGTGAAAGAGGTTTTTTTTTTAACGCGAAAGCTCTCTCTCTTGCCAATACTAATGCATAATAACTAATAAATTAGTAGAGAAACATTTTGCCTAATACTTGATTATAAGTTAAGAAAAAAGCATCTTCTTATCGTGAAACTAAAAGTTGCTGATGGCTTGCGCCATCTATCGGAATAAATATAAACTATTCTCGTACAGCTTGCACCACGCTGATGAGGGCCAACAGCCCGAAACGCGTCCGTGGTTAGCTTTTCTTGATTAATCAAGAATGGGTATTTTGCCAATTCTGGAATAATCAAAGATCAACAGAATAGTTGATATTTATTCCGATAGATGGCGCAAGCCATCAGCAACTTTTAGTTTCACGATAAGGAGAATGTATTTTCTCATAATTTATTAGCCTTATCCCAGTACAATATGACATTTGTACTATTTTTTCACATTGATTATAAGTATTTTATTTTATGTTTTGTAATTTCCAACATGCGTCATTGAAAATACTAAACTATTTGCAAACTATTGTTCTCAATATAGAAAGAGAAAGCATGATATAATAGGGAGAGAGAAGAGAAATGATGATGATAACACGATGGGATCAGTGATAATAGCGAAGCAGACGATGATGGAAGTGTAGCGGGATCCAATCTCTCATTTTGCCAACTTTCACTGGTGTCAGTTTAAGGGCGCCCATTGGTCAGTTGGGGTTTGATAGAGCGAGTGTTGCTATTGGTTAACTGGCCCAGCCACTGAGTAGTGGCTAATTTACTTACCCTGCTCGTTTTTTAGGCCTAATTAGAGGTAGAGAAGTGAAAATTGATGACCACTCTTCTAGGGTTGCCGAGCAATTGGAAACTTTTTTTTTTCTTTCATTCTGTGAATAGATTTTTAAAAAGGAAAGCGTGGAAAAAAAATACATAATTTTACTTTACTATATATTTATCTTTTTGGTAACTATATATATATATATTTTTTTTTCTGAGAAAAATTAACACATCGGGTAGTTAGAGTTTTTTTTTATTTTCTCAACGTTTCAACAAAAATCTTTTGTCTTCATCAAGAGAAATAAATAAAAATAAAACATTTGGCAATGCGTTAAAAATTGTTCTGTAAAAAACTCTAACTGGCCAAAATGTCTATTTTTCACAGAAATATGAATGCCGGCCAGGTAACCTTTATCTTCAGTATATATATAATTTATTAAAATTCAAATATTTAAATATTGTTACGTGTAAGGCCTCTAAACGGTTGCAACCTCCGCCAATAGATGGCGCTTTCGCCGGATTCCCTTGCTGGCCGATGTGGGAGTCGCCGACTGCTGTGGTCCCGTTTCCTGGGGAGGTTGGCTGTAAATACGCTTTTGTGTTGGCCCTAGGATGTAGGGTCATGCAAATACACATTGTCTGTTGTTTTATTTAGATTTAATGTTAGTAATAGATGACAATAAAAGAAGTGCTTCAAGTCTCCGTGCCGCCTCCTGTCGTTACTCTGCCACTGCCATCATCGCCAGGCTACTGCTGCTGCTGCTGCTACTACTCTTCTGGTAAGTCTCTCGTGTCCCCCCACCAGTGGTAAGGCCGAGAGATACTGCCAGAGGAAGGGAGTTTCCACTGCAGAGGTGGAACTCAGGACGTCTTTGGGTGGCCTGCGGGGAAAAGCCGCAGAGAAGAGCAACGGGAGCCTAAGTAGGTGAACCACGAAGGGAAGAAGCGCGTTGTCGCAAAGAACCGGTAGGGTCAACACGCGACAATATTATTAATAGAACGTTTACCGTTTTATTCATTTATCTAGATAATATTGATGCTTTCAAACTGAATAAAAATAATATGTAAATAGGGAAGCATACATTTTATTAAAAAAAAAAAAACCTAGAATCTCAAAATTTAAAAAGAGCCATTGTAAAAAAGTATTTATAATTTTATTAGCCGAGTATTTTTTTAGGTTTATATTTTGCTATACTCTGTACACTTCTCTCTTTTGCTTATCTTTTGTTTACCATTCATAGTTTGTTCTTGCCTGAAATAAATTGTTGTCTCATCCTGAAGTTTGTGTTCCCTAATTTTCCACGTGGCAATATTTATTTTGAGAAATATTTGTAGTTTTTTGAATCTTTCAATGTTCGTAGAGAGACCAAGATTCTTTCTTTACGCCCACGCCTTTTCAACCATGACAGGTGAAGCCAAACCTTTGAAAAATCTTCTTTTTTAAAGGAAATTTCTGAATATATAGCGACTTTCAAATACGACCACTAAGTTATGGTCACCAAAATCTAAAATTTCTTTCTTTGAATGGTTCTGAATAACTGATTTACTTTATATCGTTGTTATATTTACAAAGCTATTAACTCATTTATTGCGTTGTGATTCATATTGCCACGTGGAAAATCAGGAAAGACAAACTTCAGGATGACACAGCAATTTATTTAAGGCAAGAACAAACTAGGAAGGATAAACAAAAGATAAGCAATGAGGAAAGTTTACAGAGTAGTAAAATATAAATATAAAAAATGATACTCTGCTAATAAAATAATAAATACTTTGTTACAAAGCTCCTTCCCTATGGGAGCTGTGACCCACAGCTAGCAATTATTGTAGTTACCGACATGGATCTGACGTGCTTCTGTCAAGGATTCCATCGAAGTCTTGGAACTTTGTCCCTAGTACCTTTGCGTCCTTTTTCTTGCGGCATGAAGAGCGGCTTTGTCGTCGTATCGTCTATAGGGACATCGTCATCTTGGAGGGAAGTCTTGGCTTTGACACGGCGGTGGAAGCCTGAAGCCAGTCTCCGAAAATGTATATCACAGCACCAATGGCCTCTAGATCTTTTCGGCGATATTCAGTTTGTCTTCCCTAATTTACCCAGCATCTCCACCAAAATGCCACGTGGAAAATTAGGAAAGACAAAACTGGGGAGGTCACAGCAATTTATTTAAGTAAATAACAAACTATGAATGGTAAACAAAAGATAAACAATGAGGGAAATTTACAGAATAGAAAAATATAAACATAAAAAAATGATACTCTGTTAATAAAATAATAAATACTTTGCTACAATATAAATTATATTATAATTATTCAGTAGAACCTCCATGAGAGTACACTCCCGCTAGAGAACACCTCTCTACAAAGGACAGTTTTCATTTGTAAAATTACCATTTTTACTAGTTAGCAACTCTCAGGTAAGAGGACGCCTCTCCCTAAAGGACACTTTGACTCTGCAATTAGGTGTTGTCCTTTACAGGGAGGTTCAACTGTATATGTAATAAAATAATTGAACTGTATATTTGATGCGAATATTAATAATTAAAATTTTAAATGTCATCTATCGATAAAATGTGTTTCTTATGATTAATAATATCAAATAATATCTCAACAAACCTTACTGCAATGATTAAAGTTATTAAATGAGAGGGATTGGCTCCTCAGTGAATAACCCTCTCAGCTGTTTCGCCAAATTTATAATTATACACTCATGGACAAAAGGAAGTTGTAATTTTTAACATGTATATCTCGATTCAGACAATAACTCTGAAAGATACACTCATGGATAAAACTTAAGGAAGTTGTACCTTTTAACATGTATATCGGGATTCAGACAATAACTCTGAAAGATACACTCATGGACAAAACTTAAGAAAGTTGTACCTTTTAGCATGTATATCGGGATTCAGACAATAACTCTGAAAGATACACTCATGGACAAAACTTAAGGAAGTTGTACCTTTTAGCATGTATTTCGGGATTCAGACAATAACTCTGAAAGATATACTCATGGAAAAAACTTAAGAAAGTTGTACCTTTTACCATGTATATCGGGATTCAGACAATAACTCTGAAAGATACACTCATGGACAAAATTTAAGGAAGTTGTACCTTTTAGCATGTGTATCGGGATTCAGACAATAACTCTGAAAGATACACTCATGGACAAAACTTAAGGAAGTTGTACCTTTTAGCATGTATATCGGGATTCAGACAATAACTCTGAAAGATACACTCATGGACAAAACTTAAGGAAGTTGTACCTTTTAGCATGTATATCGGGATTCAGACAATAACTCTGAAAGATACACTCATGGACAAAACTTAAGGAAGTTGTACCTTTTAGCATGTATATCGGGATTCAGACAATAACTCTGAAAGATACACTCATGGACAAAACTTAAGGAAGTTGTACCTTTTAGCATGTATATCGGGATTCAGACAATAACTCTGAAAGATATTACAGTGACCTTTATTCAAAACACTCGAGATAACTAAGTGTGAACAACCTATGTCTTCTTAAAAAAAAAAAAAAAACAGATGACCGGCGAGAGAAATCAAAGACTTTCCACTTTATTTAATTTTTGTTCAGGATGACACGGCAATTTATTTAAGGCCAAATTATAATAATAAATAAGAAAGAAGACAAATTATAATTGATAGAATATAAGAGAAGCAATGAGGAATGTATACAGAGTAGAAAACATAAACATCAAATTTGACAATTTCTTAATAAAATAAAAAATACTTTACTACAATATTTAAAAAAATAATAATAAATATGAACTGTATTTGAGAAAATCATAATTAAGTATATTTATAAATATATTTTTTAATGTTTTACACCATAAAAATGTTGTTATTCTGATCATTTCATCTTCTAACACCAAAATCATACCATGAATCTTTCAGCTTGGCTGAGTCCCATTATCTGTGTTCGTGTGATGAGGTTTGCTTTCTCAACTCTTAATTCGCCAGTGTGGCCAAACTTTTCTATCCTTTTGTTTGTTCTCTGATTTTTTTCCTTTATAGATAAATCTATACCGACTTAGAAAAAGTGTAATATACCTTTTATATAGTAATTGTCAAAAATTAAAAATACATATTTTTAGCGCTAATGATTATATTTATTATTATTATTATTATTTTATTTAAATAAAATATTATATTTTCTCACAAGGTAATAAGACCAAATCCAAATAAATAATCTTATTACCTTGTGTTTATAATCTATAATCCAAATTGTGCCCTATCAATTATATTTTCCCTAATAGCTCTGGACATATAATTAATATATATTTTTAACCACAAAAAAAAAAAGAAAAAGGAAATGCTCGTGAATAAATTCAATAGCATATACTCTGTTATGTAACTCTTTAATCTATTATGTGTTAGAAAAAAAAAGAATAATAAATCAATGATCTTAAAATACTTTTAGACTGACAGCACTGTAATATAAAACCGAGAACAAAGGAGTGTTTTTTTTTTTTACAAAATTAGTAATTGTAATGTAAATTGTTAAATGTTCTTTTCTCTTTCTCTTTGAAAATAATAAATTTAAAATACTTTCTCAAAAGGTAAAATCGGCTAATTCTTTAAAACCATTTCAGCTGTAAGTAAACTTGTTATTTGTTGTTTCATTGTCTGAACCATAAAAGATTCCCAACATTATGACACCATTTATTTAGTTATTCCAGGTTCCTGGGGCATACTGAAGTCGCCAACTACTCTTTATATCTTTATCAAATGTTTCTATTTCAATGCAAACCCCATCTTTGTATGTCACTTAATCAAAGAGATGGGATCCTTGCGATATATACTTGTATTTTTAAAAGTCATCTTCTTTGTCAATGTATTATATTAATTGATTCTTTTGAAGATTTCACCAAAGGTTTTCATTTAGAATGGTTATATCTTGAAAATTCTTAACAAATCATTGAAGATAATTTCAAATTACGCTTTTGTTCTTGTTTTTGTATGCGCAAATATTATGATTCCCTTACATTTCCCTTTAAGAAATACCAAAAAAACTAAATATTAAGTTTAACAAATGAAATATCATATATATTAACATAAATGTGGCGATATACGTTAATCTATGAACGTCCTATCTTATAATTTAATTAAAATATTCGTTTAAATTTTATTTCATTTTGAAAATATGATAAATGTGCTTGTATACGTTTTTATTTAATAGAAATCAAGCGTTTTATTTCACATTTAATATACAAGTATTTATTTAAAATAAATAAAATATTTTAAATTAAAATAATCTAAAATACAAAATGAATTTATTTGTGTTTTACGTCTCTCAAAATATATACCATATTTGTATTTACAGAATTTTTGACGTTTAATAAACAATATATTATGCATATGATTAAGAGATATTACTTATTAATTATTTTTTATAAAAAAAAAGATATTTTAATATATTTATATCGTTAAAACATAGGGGTGTATAATATATATTAATAGAAAGATTTGAAGCTATAATTACATTTGTAAAATACCATATATATATATATATATATATATCAATATAAAAAAAAATGATTTTATTAAAAGATTTAATACATTTTTCAAATTAAATTTTACAAAGCAATTTATGCATGGAGAGCTCAATAAAGCCAAAACATATTATAAAGCTATATGTGGCTATGTTAAATAAATAATTATATTATATATAAACACAAAGTTAATTATTTTAATTTCCAAATAAAATAAATTGAAGGGGTTTTGGTCTTCTATTTAACAAATAAACTAATTTCGGTGGCATCAAATATAAATATTTTCCATGTTTATCTTTTTCTTCAAATAAAATTCTCAGTTTATATATTCATAATAAATATTAAACTTGGAATAAATCTAATATATTTTCGTTTTCATTTATAATTATAAACCTTTATTTTTATTGTTAATTAAATATATTAAAAATGGGTGTGAATGTGAGTGTAATATTTATATTAGAATATTATATTATTTATATTCTAATACGCAAAATATTTTGAAATTCCAATTTTTATAAGTTAGTACATAGTTTAAATACATAATATATAGATATTATATGAAAATCGTTTTAAATGTGTATTGCGCACCTAGTTTAATATTTCAAATTGGCAATTTTAAAATAAGAGATTATAACGTATATAGGTAATTTTAAAATATATATTATTCCGTATATCTTTTTCGTCGCATTTTTTTACATCTTCAATAAAAAACCTAATTTAAAAGCATGTAAAATGTATGCTGCTACTATTTTCTGTCTCTCGTAAAAATTCCTAACCTTTTTCTTTAAAAAAAGAAATAAAAAATATATATATATATTTGCAACTAATTAAATTTGCTCGTTTTTCTATGATAATTGAAGTGAGCGATGTGGAAGTTTAATAAAAATTATATCTATATAAAGATATTTTTAATATTAAATTTAGAAGAAAAATATATATATGAAAAAACTTAAAATATTTAATATTCAGAATTTAAAGGCATAAAATTAGATTAGATATACAGTAGAAATCTAAAGATTTGCCTGGTTACACCAGATGCAATTCAAAAGATAATTTGTATAAGATATATATGTATCTTTATTTATATTTAAACAAAAAAATTAAATTCAAATTAATTATTCAAATAATTTCAATTGGTATTTATTACTTTTTGTTTAATTTATTTCATTGTGTGTAGTTATACTTTTTTTTTAAATATGCAATAACAAATAATTTGATTAAATTTCTATTAAATTGTTGATATCACGCAATTTATTTTAAAAGTTAAAATATAATTGTATTACACCAATTAAAACATTTTATATTTTAAATAGAATAATATAAATTAAACTCTAAACGTAAACAATCTATTCAAAATTTGTACAATATAAATTTAAAAGAAAGTTTTAAATTCTATTGGCATTTAATTCTAAACAAAAGATTGTCTAAGTTTGCAAACATGTTAATTTCATTAATTTCTGCCTAAATATTTTACAATGTTGCCTTTATCTAATGATGTTTGATTAATAAAATATTAAGATAAACGTCCTTTAATTAATTTGTAACGCTGTGGGTTCATTTTGCGGGTAAACGGAATGAGAGTTAGAAGTAAGGTAAACTTTAGTGAAATTAATTTAAAGAGCACAAGTTTGAAAACACACATTTTTCATGTGGTCAGAATCAACATTTACTTGTGTGTTATTTGGGGTAGCCCATTTGTTCATTTTGGGATCTTGCAGACGAAAACTAAAAGTTTCGTCTGCAATCGAAGAATCTGCTGCAATACAATCCCACGCCATATTGGATCAGACCTCTCTGTGATTGATGCGAGTCCATTATTAGGTGGATTTAGGAGGAGCCGTTTCTTCTTGGACCGCTGCCTAAAATCTTCTTGGACAGAGAAATGGCTGCCCGCTCACTGATTTTTATTTCACGTTTATTGAACGCCTTTTTTTTTATTCACTTTTTTTTTAGTTTGAATATGGGGATAATAAATAATCTCTTTTTATCAAATTAAATATGTAGATTTATAAGGATGAAAAATATATTAATAATATATCTTCCCTTTAGAGAATTAAAAATGTCATAGATAAATTATGAATAGGCATAAAATATTTTATAAATGAAATATTTATTTCAATAATTTTTAAATTAATATATAATATATCTCTTGTATGTATATATAATATAACTTATATGTAAATTTATGTATATATGCTATGTTTATTCATTTTATCTTTAAATATATACAAACTCGTTGAGATATTCTAAAATCCTTTAAAATTTAAACTGCTTGTTTAAAAAGAATGCTATACAAAATTCTGAAAATGTATAGTGTTTTTATACTTGAATATGCATTTGGATTTTTATAATAATTTTTTATTAGTTTCGTTTTTTGCTCGTTTATTGTTTATTATATTATCCTATTTGAAAAGTATTATTACATTCGCTTAAAAATATATTTTATAAAATAAATGAAGCTTCCAGGGCTAAGTTTCTTGTACATTTTTTTTTATTATTTTCAAGCTTTCGGACTTGTCATGTCCTTCAACAGGAGTATCACTGTAACTGTTTCACTGTTTTATGGAACATTCTTATTAATGAGATACTGAATAATAATCTGGATGATAATTATGAAACAATAGGATATGCAGATGATATTACGTTAATATGTTGGAATAAAACTCCTGAACAACTAAGAAAGACAATAGATAATGTATTAAGAAAAATCAATAAGTGGTGTGAAAGTCGTAAATTAAAATTGTCAGATGAAAAAACAAAAATATTATATTTATATAAATGCAATAGCGATATAATAGTCTCAGGTAGCAAGTTAATTAAACCGGTTGAAGAACTTAAGATCCTAGGAGTGACTATTAAAAATCACCGAGTCAGAAGCAAACTGGATTTTACGCCTCACGTTAATGAAATGATCATAAAAGTAACTAGAGCTAGTGGATACCTAATTGGCTTGACAAAGAAAGCATGGGGTCTAGACTTTAGACGAAGAGACTCATATTGTATAAGACATTATATCGAAGTACAATTACTTATGGTTATTCAATATGGTATCCATTCATAAACAAAAAGTCTAAGGACAAACTAAATTCTCTTCAATATAATATTTTAAAACATTGTATACATGCCTACAGTACAACATCATCGGATTGTACACACATACTTGCACAAGTCCCCAAACTTACTGAATATATTGAATCTAACATGTTGAAAACCGAAATAAATTACAATCGATTTGACTTTTCAAGTAGGAATATAATTTCTAATTATATAAGGGAAAAATTGCAGAAATACTATGAGAAGACTAAGACCATTTTTAAGTCCTTTTTCACTGATTCCAAAATACCCAAATACGTCAAGCCAAATTTTTACAATGTTCAATTTTTTACTGGACACGGTAACTTTAGATCATATTTGTACAAAGTCAGAAAGACGGATTCGCCTAAATGCTCATGTGGTGCAGAGGAAGAAAATCCTGTACATATTCTAACTGACTGTCGACTTGTAGAGGACTTGAGAGTTAAAAATCAAATAAATATAAATAGTTTAAATCAAATAGTTAATAATAGATATATGTATATAAATTTTAATAGATTTTGTAGAATGTTTTTTAGTAATAGATAGCCTGGGCTGTAATAACTGATATATAGTTATATGCTGTAAATAGCTCTAAATTTCTGTTCTTAACTGTGATGTTCACTAATATTCATTATAGGGTAATTAAATCGTTAACTAATTGACAAATATGTTAATAATTTATATTTATAATAACTAAAATCATATTAATAATCACTGTAAAAAAGCTCCCAAAATTGTGTATGCATGCAAATATCCAAGACGGATATCGCGTGCTTTGTAAATGATAATAAATAAATAACTTAATAATAAATACATTTTTATATACACATTATTATATACATAGTTTAAATACCTACTATATACTGAGAGAAAAATATACTACATTATTTCTGTTTGAAAATCAAAATTTTTTGAAAATATACGTGCATAGTGGATGATACGTGCTGGTTGAATGATATCTCGAGACTTCAAATTTAATTTTATAAATATGGATCAAATATAGAAAATATATTTACATATATTAAAGAAATGTGTTTAATATATATTGAAGTGAAAAATGGTATACGACTAGTACCAATTAAAAATGATCATATTCTACAAAAAATTAATATTAATTTTACAATTGTGATAATTGTATGAGAGTAAGATTTCTTCTTCCTTTCTCAGATAATAAATTAAATAAATTGATTTATCATATAGTATCTGAATGAAACCAAAGGACAATGGTATGATGTGTTTGGCGTATTTAAATTTATTTAAAAGAAATATATATAAATAGTAAGGTATTATAATGCCTCTTTTAATGCTTTTTTGCTTATCCCTAGTACACGTGGTACAGGCCATGATAATCATGATGGGTAGAAGTAGGCGACTGCTGTTACTGTAAGTGCACCACATTTCTACTTTTAATATATGAATACAATATACAAAAGAAGGCGCCTCTCCCTTTAAATATGTATTAAAAAAGCATTTGTTTATTATCCTAGTAAAGAAGGTATTTGAAGGTATAAATAATGGGTACAACACCAGTTTATGAAAATTCAGAAAAGTCAACAACCTTGTATACCATGGTTTCGGCCCATGGACCTTCATCATTTTGGTAGATCAATACTGTAATCTACTTATATAATTGCCTTATTCTGTCTGTGTGAAGTTCACTGTGTGAAGTTCACGGATAGATTTTGGTCAAAATGGATAAAATAAAAAAAAGTGTCAAGGGATGGGAATCGAACCCATGACCTTCCGCTTACCGGGCAGATGCCATGACCACTAGGCCACATATGACCACAATTTATAATTGTAACAAATAGTATTTGAATCAAAACATTCAATCGGGTAAAACACGGGCGTTGCCCGGGCAGTATTCGGCTAGTATAATATAAATGCTTTAAATAGATATTACCATTCACCAATGTTATTGTTGTTTTTATAAATATGTAAAATAAGTTTAGAATATTTATAATATTGGGTATGATGCACTTTGTTTGATTAAATAAATAAAATAAGTCTTTTATAGAGATATTTATCTTTCTTCAATAAAATATTAAACAAAAACTATTGATAATAATATATTACAAATACCATCCTCCCGCAACTTTGTTTTTCCGTAATATATACATATATCCTAAAAATGTTCTATATATTGAAATGGAATACATATTTAAAATATTTTCCACTATAAAAAAATGTGTAATTAGAAATAAAGAATTTTTTCTTGAATATAATTTTTCATGAATACTTTAGAAGCATGTTCTAAAATTTGAATATACTTTAGAAGCAGGCGCAAAAATAGGTAAATATACAATATGAGAATATGTAGGAAAAAAACTGTAAGTATAAGTTACTTAACATTTCCAATGTACGTTTATTGGAGTAACTGTCATAACGAATTAGTTAATAGAGCTGAAAAAAAGTAAAGAAATGGCTCGTGCACTTAACAACTACCCACTAACTATCTCTCCTTACAAATTGTTGTGACAGACGCCCTGCGGTTCTTCCAGTGTGCCAAGATTGATTTATCCTCTGGCTTCATAGAAGAAATTGAAAAAAAAGGGTTCTATGATCATTTCCAGTAATTGAATTAGTCTTAAAATTCTTTTGGTAAAAAAAATCAATAAAAATGAAATATATCTCTTTTTATTTTTTAAGAATTAATTAAATATAGCTTTAGATTGGAAATAATAATTATAAATAATGATTCTATATATATTATACACAGATATATCAATTATAAATACTCATTTTATAAATATTATATATTTTTTATTTTAAGCCATTTTTTATATTAAGTTTATCTTATCATTTTGAAATTATGAACAAAATAGTAAGTTTTCTATCTTATTATTTTGTTGTTCTCACTATATATCTAAATATAGTTAATTATACTATAGAGTAATATGCAAATAAGGCAATATTTTATTTTTTAAATGATTAAATTCAATTATTAAATGCTTTCGCGTTAAATCTTTTGTTCTTCTCAAAACAGAATGTTCAGATTCAGTTTTATGGATTGATCTTAGAGTCAGAAGATTCTAGATACAAAATGGCGTCCTAACACTTCATCTACTAAGGTATATATTTCGGCTGATTTCATACCTTCTATCATAGGATGTTATGAAACGATAACCGTCCCTGTACTGATGAAGGACATATCCTGAAACCGTGTTAAACAGGTTGTTGGATCATATTGTCTGAATTTGGCAAAGCTATTGTTGTTGTCTTAATCGTTGATCTAAAATTTGCGTTTTGAAATCCTAAATAGTTATTCAGAAAAGTAATATTCTCTGCAATTACATATAAATTATATTAACACAAAGCAATAACGCGCCATCTATACATATAAAATAAAAGGATTTAAAAGCGCGAATGTTTCTTTTATACATAAAACGAACTTCTACTGTCCTTACTGCGATTAAAAAATATATATTGGGAGGACATATAATCCATAGCTTACTTGAAAACCATTTCTAAGATTCCATCCTTCAGTGTAGCATATAAAAGCAGAATGATCCAATACAGTATTAGAGCTCTGAGAAGCGGTCTGGTGGATTAAATTGGCGAACCCGCTGGGAGGGTTCACCACTGATGAGCCAAGCCCTCCCAATATATTTTTTCATCGCAGTAAGGACAGTAGAAGTTCGTTTTATATATAAAAGAAACATTCGCGCTTTTAAATCCTTTTATTTTATACATATAAATTATAATCAAATGGTTTCTAATGGTGAATTTTATTTATTTATTTTGCATTCATCTCAAGCTTTGAAGTATTACAAACCCTCTCTATCTTTCTTCTAATTATAAGGTTATCACAAAGGTTCATGTTTTTCTTATTACTTGGCTAATAATATTATTACGGCGAATACATAATAATGCATGATACAAATAATTTATACATTACAATTACAATTATTTTATTTCCAAAGCGCTATATCCCGCAAGGGATACTTGCGCCAAACAAGGAGAAAAGTTTATTTACATAAGTTATTTACATTATTCAACGCATGAAAACATTAGAGATCCAGATTTTGTAGAAAGTTTAGAATGTATTTACAAAATGAATTGAACTTTAAATATGATTTTTTTATCGGAAATCAAATCGTTAAGTTCACAAACAACTAGTTCATTTCATTCTATGATCTTGAAATGCTGGGCAATCGATCAGTAGGTTTGTTCCTCAATACCACAAAAGCAACTTGAATCCTCCACTGCCTTTATTCTATTTAAAAACCCTTTGAAATTTCCGTGGTTTGTAAAAAATTGAGTATTATAAAAATTTGAACGAAAGTATTACATAATACAAAAACATTATACACAACGGCGAATATTATGGCGAATAATATTGGTATTTCAATTTTTTTGTAAGTGTTCATGAACTTTTGGGACACCCATGTATTATTAAATAATATTAGTTAAAGATTTATTTTAACATATACTCCTGTATAAGGGTTTGTGATAGTTGAAAGCTTGAGATGAATATAAAATAAAATAAAAACTCATCCTCGGAAGTCGTTTTATTATTATTTACAAAATGTGTATTCTCTTGTTTTTATGCTGAAAAACATGTCCTATAACCAGTTATAAATATCATTTAATTATATACAGTTATTTATCAGATTCTTTTTTTGACAGATATAAGTCACTCGACATTCCCTGGTATGCTTAACAAATGCAATATGCAAATATGCCTGTTAAAAGGACTAATTAGCATATTCCATATTCCGGATTTATATCCATGTAAATGGCTTCTCCAAAACCATAACTCTATATATGGTACCATAGTTCAATCCAGCTAGTTTAAATATTGTGTGGAAACGACAGCGAAGTATAATATATATATTATATATTCCATTTCCCATTCCTACGGGAAAAGAGACTGGAAATTCGCGAAATTTCGGGGTTAACTCACTATAATGAACAACATGTATATAATATTTTTACTAATCTCCTGATGGATAAAACATTTGTTTATAAATATTAAAATTTTTTCAAGGCGATTGATAAAATGAGGGAAGAAGTGCTCAACTCCACAGACAACGGCTGATTGCTCCCCCTCCCCTCTAAATTACTTTTCCTCCTCACTCATGTACATATATAACCTTTTAGGGGAAATCCCCTTGTAAGACAATAGTGTCTTAAAAAAGGTTGTTGTTGTTGTTGTATAATATATATATTCATCTTTATAAAATATGTAATTATTATTTTTATTTGACAATATGCTTCATTTAATTACATATTCTATCGATAGATGGAAAATATAATTTATAATTCTACTTTATTTATATCAATATTGTTGACTTTGCTTAGAATATTTAATGGAACTGATTCCAATAATTATTAATTAAACATTATATTTATTGATTTACAAGAGATAGAAAAAAATATAAAAGGGAAACTAATATTGAAACAAAGGAACTTTTCTCTGTTTCGGTTAGCGCTTATTTACCTGTGAGCTTACACACACTCTGTGGAACAATTAATTCTATATACAGTTACGAGCGTCATTCTTCGTCGCCTCTGTCACGGTTTGCTTTTTTTTTAATGGCGCCCTCCTATTGGTCGGCTACGATCACGCCACCTTTGCCCCCCCCCCCCCCCCCATTTTTGTAACTATTGTGTTGGAGCGAGTCGCTCCTTAAATAAATGCATATATTAGTTAATAACCAAATGGAATCCTCTCTTTCTTTTTCCCAGTAAGAGACGCCTACGGAAGCCAACAGTACATAGATAGATAAAGCACATAGGCTATAGTTATTAACTAACATATGCATTTATTTAAGGCGCCAAATTATAATTGTAACAAATAGTATTTGAATCAAAACATTTAATCGGGTAAAACACGGGCGTTGCCCGGGTCATTCGGCTAGTTAATATATATACAACAAAAACACACTTCTTTTAGTGTAGACCTTAGTATTTTGTTTCACTTGAAACTTCAATTCAGATGTTTTATTGTTGAAGGGAACATATTGAAAACTATCTACAGTTATTCGCGGGAAATATGTAAATATATAAATATGAAATATAAATTAAGAAAAATGCATCTCCTTATCGTGCAACTGAAAGTTGCTGATGGCTTGCGCCATCTATCGGAATAAATATCAACTATTCTCGTTGATTTTTTAATTATTCCAGAATTGGCCAAATACCCATTCTGGAATAATTAAAAATCAACGCGAATAGTTTATATTTATTCCGATAGATGGCGCAAGACATCAGCAACTTTCAGTTGCACAATAAGGAGGGGCCTTTTTCTTAATTTATGCACCTTATCCCAGTACAATATTACATTTGTACTATTTTTTCACAAATATGAAATATAGAACACATGGAGCAATCCACAATTGAATAAAAAGACAAATATTGCACCGAATATTTATTTATCAGAAAATATTTTGAATGAAAGTACGTAAATATTTGTGAAGGCACCCAAAGCTTATAATAAAGTTTTTGTTTTTCTTTCTATATATTGTCGCGGAGATAAATAAAGCATGGGCAAGTTTAGGAATAAATAATTTATTATAAGGGGTATTTATAGGGAGAGAGAGAGTACAACTTACCCCAAGTTAAAAGATAATCTAATGAGCGGCGTCAGCCACCGTCCCGTTTTCCTTATTTACAAATCAGCTTCCGAGAACCCCTCACACCTGTGGTCCCCTCGGGGTTCAGGGATGATTGACAGGTGTCCCATCTGGATGGAGCTTCTTGACAATATTATTGTATTTTAGGTGTGTGTAAAATTATGAAGATTATAATTTTCCAAGCCTTAAGTTTCATTCTAGATTTCTAGAAAGCTAGCTTACGTATATATATTAAATAATAAATAAAGAAAAATCTACTTTCCATAAATTTATACAATATTACCAACCTTTTTGTAAACTTGATAATTATTCCTATTCTCTCTCTCTCTCTCTCGTTCTGTGAAATTGAAAATTATTATTTTATTATTCAAGCTTCTCACTGCCAGATTTCTAAACATGAACTGTTATACAGCGCCACTACCATAAGTTTAAACTTGCCCCATTTTCATTACCTCTAAAATTGTATTTTTACAGTATAAAAAGATGCAGTTTCAGATATCTATAATACAAAAAAATAAAAACCTTGATATACTCATGGACAAACCTTAAGGATGTTTCATATTCTGATATCGCCGGTCATCTGCCTTTTTATTTTTTGAAGGAGACAGAGGCAATTTTGTTCACACTTGGGTTATTTCGTGTCTTCAATAAAGGTCACTGTAATATCTTTCAGAGTTATTGTCTGAATCCCGATATACATGCTAAAAGGTACAACTTTCTTAAGTTTTTCCATGAGTGTATCTTTCAGAGTTATTGTCTGAATCCCGATATACATGCTAAAAGGTACAGCTTACTTAAGTTTTGTCCATGAGTGTATATTTCAGAGTTATTGTCTGAATCCCGATATACATGCTAAAAGGTACAACTTCCTTAAGTTTTGTCCATGAGTGTATATCGTAAGTAAAGATAGAATGACAAAAATAAATATATTTTTAAATATTACACATTAAAAGTGAACTTTATAGAATGAAACTTACGATTTTATATCTAATATAAAGAGAATCATTTTGTTCAATAAAACAGTACGCTGATTGGATAATGAACTTGAAGCTGATTGGTTGTATTTAAGGTCAGTGACAATGAACAGCCAATTATATCGCAAAAATAGAAATATTATCATATAAACCTATATATAAACATTGATGTATATATTATAGTAAGTAGTTATATGCAAATAGAGTATGTTTTATAGAGAAAGCCTTTATAAAAACTGCATAAAATTAGTTAATGTAGAGAAAACAACTATAGAAAAATTAATCTACTTATATATTTGCCTTATTCTGTCTGTTTGTCTGTATGTCTGAAGCTCACGGATAGAATGCGCGCCCATTGGCTGCCAGCGAACACGTGGCCTCCCTGCCCCCCTCTAGACAACCCTGTTATCAGCTGTGCGATACATACACCTGTCTATAGCGGCCACTCTAGACAACCCTGTTATCAGCAGTGTGCTACATCCACCTGTCTATACAGACCACCCTGTCTATAGCGACCACTCTAGACAACCCTGTTATCAGCAGTGTGCTACATCCACCTGTCTATACAGACCACCCTGTCTATAGCGGCCACTCTGGACAACCCTGTTATCAGCAGTGTGATACATCCACCTGTCTATACAGACCACCCTGTCTATAGCGGCCACTCTAGACACCCCTGTTATCAGCAGTGTGCTACATCCACCTGTCTATACAGACCACCCTGTCTATAGCGGCCACTCTAGACAACCCTGTTATCAGCAGTGTGATACATCCACCTGTCTATACAGACCACCCTGTCTATAGCGGCCACTCTGGACACCCCTGTTATCAGCAGTGTGCTACATCCACCTGTCTATACAGACCACTCTGTCTATAGCGGCCACTCTAGACAACCCTGTTATCAGCTGTGTGATACATCCACCTGTCTATACAGACCACCCTGTCTATAGCGGTCACTCTAGACACCCCTGTTATCAGCAGTGTGCCACATCCACCTGTCTATACAGACCACCCTGTCTATAGCGGCCACTCTAGACAACCCTGTTATTAGCTGCCTGTCTATACAGACCACCCTGTCTATAGCGGTCACTTTAGGCAACCCTGTTATCATCAGTGTGTTACATCCACCTGTCTATACAGACCACCCTGTCTATAGCGGTCACCTTAGGAAACCCTGTTATCAGCAGTGTGATACATACACCTGTCTATACAGACCACCCTGACTATAGCGACCACTCTAGACAACCCTGTTATCAGCTGCCTGTCTATACAGACCACCCTGTCTATAGCGGTCACTTTAGGCAACCCTGTTATCATCAGTGTGTTACATTCACCTGTCTATACAGACCACCCTGTCTATAGCGGTCACCTTAGGCAACCCTGTTATCAGCAGTGTGATACATCCACCTGTCTATACAGACTACCCTGTCTATAGCGACCACGCTAGACAACCCTGTTATCAGCTGTGTGATACATCCACCTGTCTATACAGACCACCCTGTCAATAGCGACCACCCAAGACAACGTTTTTAAAATATATTCGCACTCGGGTAAACCCCGGGCGTTGCCCGGGCCATTCGTCTAGTCCTTAATAAATATTTGAGCAAAATGACCAGGCTAAAAGAAAAAGTTTTATATTTTTTATAGTCTTCTAACATATATACGCCTTATTCTATAGCTAACCAAACAATATATATATGACGTAATAATTCGTCATCATGGTAGAAGTTTGAAGTAAACATCGAAAAATTTGCAGAAGATGAAGGATCGAATACTGAAAAGTTTTGGAGAGAAATTGCGGGCCAAACTGAAAAATTCCATTTTGTTAGGAGAGATGAAATTTTCCAATATGAACCTTTAGAAGTACAAAAAGTGCTAGAGATTTTTTCTTCTAGATATTAATTCCCGGAAGAAAGTTTTGCTGCAAACAGACGTGACCGGAAACCAGTGGAAAGAAAATTGATCAAAAAGATCGTCTGCTACCCCTTTTTTTCTAATTGGTCAGCTGTCATCGGCTGCACACAATTAAAACTTAATCTTTACTCGCACTGCCATCTGTCGACCTTTTTGGCAATTAACGTCGACAGCTTCCAGAGGATTAGAAACAATTTCGTCTGCTCAGTATTTATGACGCAACTTCCGGTAGATAGGGCGCCATTTTGTTTTATGTTCTGTCGTGTTGGGGCAACATTTCTTGAGCCACCTGAGCCGTAAAAAAAATACTGAGTTGAACCTTCTTTATCACCTTTCTTTCAGTTGTCTGCCCTGGAAAAATTCATTGTAAAATTCGTTTACAAAATAACTCATAGATGACAGGAAAGTCAATATTTGTGGAAAAGTTTATTTCAGAAAAAAATTCTTTTTTTTTTAATATTTCTTTAAATATATATATTTTATTAGATATAATAATACAGTAGAACTTGGATAATTCGAACTTCTTTAATTCGAAAACCTCTTTAATTCGAATATTTATCTTGGTCCCTAGAATTTCCTATATAAATAATTTAACATCTTTAATCCGAATTTTTGGATAATTCGAATTTTTTTATGGTCCCTTGGGGTTCGAATTATCCAGTTCGACTGTATTATGTAAATATATATTAGATAATAACGTTTTTATTCAAAATATTTTGGTGGATTTAAACAATTTAATTAAATATATTTTTATGAACCACGAATGAAAATAATATTACAGTGGTATGGTAGATTAAACTGGCGAAACCGCTGGTAGGATTCACCACTGATGAGCCAGGCCTTCCCATTATTTTATCATTGCAGCAATGGCAATAAAAAAAATGTTTTATTTTAAAAAGAATCATACGCATCAGAAATATTTCAAATTCCTTATAAATACATTAGGTATTAATATAATTTGGATGAAAATATAATAAATATATAGGATATATTGATTACATGGAATAAGGGCGCCATCTGTATTTTATAGTAAAAACAATGCAATTAACATAATTTTATTGATATTTTGTCAATACATGCTAAAGTGTACAGTCTTTACTATTGTTTTAAAATAATTATTAGTTTTATATACGCTATGTACAATGAATATGGCGACTCTGCCACCGCTGCAGAGTTTGGTGGAGAATCACCAGCGGGTCTCCAGCGACACCACGTATTTGTGATCTACGAAGAAAACGTAGATCGCGTACTTCGCCGCTGAGGAGATGGTGATGGCGTGGTCCTCGAGATCAACTGGAAAGATCCAGGACTGTAGGTCTGGCCGATGATGGAGAACACCTCTTAGATGACAGGGCGAACGGCGTTACAGGACCAGTAGCGATGGGCCAACGACTCGGTGGTTCAGGCCCAGGATGGAAAAAGCCTGCTTCCACAGATCCAGAAAGCCGACAACGACAGGGTAGGAACTCGAAGACAAGGGGGCCATCCAGGTTCCAGAGTCCGCCAGCCATGAGTAGGCGTTCTTACCTCAAGCTCTTCGTGCAGCCTGAACCCCCTTGAAGCAAGCGAGCTGGGTGCTGATTAGGGCTTCCAATCCCGGTACATATTTTCAATCCCGGGATTCGGGATTGCTTTTTTCTCAATCCCGGGATCCCGGGATATCCCGGGATTGAAAAACATTTTCGTCTTTCTACGCCAAGAGGTATACCGTTTCGTTCGTTATATTTTTAATTTTTCTTTTATATAGTGCCAATGACGTGGCACTTACTTCGATGAAAACAACCTGAAAGCCATATATTTTGCGCCTGCTTATGAACTAAATCATTGCTTTTGGGTTACAGTTTGAAATTATCTGTCAATTACTGTACACACATCTGAAAAAAATTACTGTTCTTGGAACTCTTAGACCACATCTCTTAATGCAGTATTTGGGCAGTATCCATTCAAAGTAATACATTACCTTGTAATTACGATTACTTTGCAATGCATTACTTTGAAAAAAAATTAATTGCATTAGAATGTAAACATAATTACTCGTAATTCTATATATAATGATAGCAATTGTGATTAAAATTACTTGTAATTGTAATTATAGAAAATGTAATCATGATTATTTGCAATTGTGATTATAGAAAATGTAATCATTATTGCATTTTGCCCAACTATGTATTAATGTTTAGAAAGAAGACAGCACCGTTTTAAAAACCATGAATTACTTTATTTTAAGGTTAAAAATTCAATTTCGAGAAAGATTTGAGCGTAGGAAAGATAATTTGTCAAGAGTGTCATCATGCAAACTAGAACGTATCTTATTGCATAGGTATCCAGAGGAGGAGAAGACTCTTTCCGATTCCACAGACGTTGGGGGAATTGTCAGCAAGTATTGATACACACTCTCTAAATGGGGTCCTCGTTTGCCTGACTGAGCAGTAATATTAAGTTCGTGGTTAATCATAGTTGAGTAGGATGCGGAGTCTGGTGTAGGTATTGCAATTGAAGTTGAAGAGGCAGCCTCAATAGCTTATTGCAATCGGCGCTCAATTGTAAGATGGTCATTCGATTGTGATGGCTCATGGCGTTCTTGTAAACTCCGAGGAAGTTGCGAATTATTAGCCTGAATTTTTTCTTACTTCGGCCATTTGTTCTTGTAGCGGTTTAAGACGCAAAAGCAAATTCACGCTAAAGTCTTTGACCATCTTCTTTTTTTCTAACTGTGCTTGCGGATTGTGCAGATATTGGAGGACTAAAGATGTTTTATTGCAAAAGCTAGCGAGGGTTTCACAAAATGAACTGCAGAGCAGTGCGTTCATGATGACCCATGCATACAGAGTACAGGATGAAGAGTATAAACATAGATTTAAAAAAAAAAAAAAAAAAAAAAAAACAATTGGGAGCCCAGAAAAGAGGTTAGTGGCGGGTCCATGTTACACGCAGGTCCGCCACAAAAATAAAGGGATGCCGCTACTATCTAAGAAGCCACTATTTGAATGTCAACAAAAACTGGGGCCCCCTCCATGTATACTGCTGCATACTCTCATTCTAGAGGCTGCCATTTTGAAAAGATCTTGCAGAATAACCCTTCGTTATTAGTGCATGAAAATAATTTTAAATCTCTCAGAAAAAAAAAAGAACCGAAATGCAGCTGTATAAACAAAACATCAAAAGTGTGCTATCTCATCATCTGTTTGATTACCAAAATCCTAGATAAGAAAAATACATTTTTGCGCTGGTTTTCATGCACAAACCAGTAATCCCGGGATTTTTCGAGCAGAATCCCGGGATTTCGGGACATTATTTGGCTCCGGGATCCCGGGAAACGGGATCCCGGGATTGGAGGCCCTAGTGCTGATGTCCAATAACCCCACGCCACCGACGGACACAGGACGTGTCAGAACACTGCCAGGAAGCCACGCAGTGCGGCCAAGACCCCAAACAAACCGCGCCAACCTTGCCTGCAGTCTTGAGATGAAGGTCTCACTGGGCAGGTAGGCCTGAAGATGGTAGAAGATTGATGAGTGCACCAGAGTATATCTCGCCTGCCCCAAAAGAGAGAGACTGCGGAAAAAGGAGGACCATCTAGCTAGATTCTTCCAGTAGTTTACTAATGTTCTGATCTTGTACAGATGTTCCATGTCCCGGGGTGACGATGGTACCCAAAATGGTGTTTTTTTCTGTGCTCCAGGAAATTCCCAATGGAGAGCCGATACAGTTTTTCCATCCACCGCACCAGAAACCCTGACTATTGCCGAAGTTAACTCTTATTCCTGATACACGCCTAAGAGCAAGTAATTTTTTAATTGATACATTAGAGTGCAAAATTGGTATTTAAAACGACCTATGGACATAAGTATTGAAGGCACTATAAGTACATATAAATATAATTATAAATACATACTTCGAATATTGACTCTATAAAACTAATTAGAAAATTTATTTGAAAAGAAACATTACGCTCTGTGAAATAGTTTGCATTTTATATAACAGACGATGCTCTAATGAATCTTGTTTAATATTATATACTAGCCGAATGACCCGGGCAACGCCCGGGTTTTACCCTATTAAATGCTTTTATTCAAATACTATTCGTTACAATTATAAATTGGCGCCGTGGATGTCATTCTTGTCTATCTATATATATAAAATTGAATGTCTGTCTGTCTGTTTGTCTGTACTCTATAGATTCAAAAACCATACATCCAATCGCCGTGAAATTTTGGGATATTATTAGGTATATCACCGGGAAGGTTTTTGAAAAATAATTTCATGAATATCTTGAATATCCTTAGAGTTATTTGCAGATTTGTAGATTTAACTCGCAAGCAGCGCCCCCATTGTGACGATGATAACAAGTTTTCTTATCACTAAGTTTGTTATCTTAAATATTATTTATCAAAAGTAAGATTATCTCAGGATGACACGGCAATGTGACACGGGAAAAAATTTTCATTAGATAAAACTATGATTTTCTAATGTAGAAAATTAGGAAAGACAAAATTCAGGATGACACGGCACACAGGGACCGGGAAAAAAATGTTCACTTTATCGAGAGATTCAAATTTACGAGTTTCAAATTATCAAAATATATCTTTTTTTTAAATAAGTTTTTAGAGAATTGTTTTAACAAATGTTCGCTAGACAAACCTTTACTCGGGTAAAACCCCGGGCTAAGCCGAGTACGTTTTATAAGTTTATAGAGAATTGTTTTAACAAATGTTCGTTAGACAAACATTCACTCGGGTAAAACCCGGGCGAAGCCGGGCACATCCGCTAGTCTATATATATAAAATTGAATGTCTGTCTGTCTGTCTGTCTGTGTGTGTGTGTGTCCTCTATGGATTCAAAAACCATGCATCCAATCGCCGTGAAAATTTGGGATATTATTAGGTGTATCCCCGGAAAGGTTTACGAAAAATAATTTCTTGAATATCTTGAATATCCTTAGAGTTATTTGCAGATTTGTATATTTAACTCGCAAGCAGCGCCGCCATTGAGACGGAGATAGGCTTAGTTTGCTGCTTCTGATGACCTTGGGTCATCGTGTGAGTCACAGCATGATGCTACAAAAACACTCTCTCTGGGGATTTTACAGCGTCGACAACCTGTAAGATTGCCTCTCTCATATATTATACTTTAAACATCTGCTTAATTAAAGCATTTTTCATTTGAAAGAGACTGCTCTCTTAACCCCCTTTAGACAACATTAAATGATATCCCGTGTCGATGATTTTGTAATGTATAGAATTAGGAAAGACAAAATTCACGATGACACGGCTCACAGGGAACGGTAAAAAATGTTCACTTTATCGAGGAAATACAAAATTCGGGATGACACGGCACACAGGGACCGGGAAAAAATGATCACTTTATCGAGAGATTCACGACCATGATTTTATTCAACTTATCGAGTATTTATCAAGGGACCGGGAAAATATGTTCACTAGATAAAACGATGATTTTGTAATGTAGAAAATTATGAAAGACAAAATTCAGGATGACACGGCACACAGGGACCGGGAAAAAATGTTCACTTTAGCGAGAGATTCACATTTACGAGTTTCAAATTATCAAAATATATCTCTTTTTTTTTATAAGTTTATAGAGAATTGTTTTAACAAATGTTCGTTAGACAAACCTTTACTCGGGTGAAACCTCGGGCGAAGCCGGGTACGTGCGCTAGTCTATATATATAAAATTGAATGTCTGTCTGTCTGTCTGTTTGTCTGTTTGTCTGTGGTCTGTGTGTACTCTATAGATTCAAAAACCGTACATCCAATCGCCGTGAAATTTTGGGATATTATTAGGCATATCCCCGGAAAGGTTTACGAAAAATAATATCTTGAATATCTTCTTTAATATCCTTAGAGTTATTTGCAGATTTGTAGCTTTAACTCGCAAGCAGCGCAACCTTGCGACGAGAATGGATTCATCCGGCCGGCGGCAGTCCAAGGACAAGTTCAAGGACAGTCCAAGTACCCACCGACCAATCAGGGCAGAATTGGTGACACAGCTGTGCCAAGTAGACAAGAAAAAAAGCCTCGCGGGAGCTTGCCCAAGATGACCTCCGGAAACTTAATCCATCTTCCATAAACGACCATGAATTTATTCAACCTTATCGAGTATTTTTCAAGGGACCGGGAAAAAATGTTCACTAGATAAAACGATGATTTTGTAATGTAGAAAATTAGGAAAGACAAAATTCAGAATGACACGGCACACAGGGACCGGGAAAAAATGATCACTTTATCGAGAGATTCAAATTTACGAGTTTCAAATTATCAAAATATATCTATTTCTTTTTATAAGTTTATAGAGAATTGTTTTAACAAATGTTCGTTAGACAAACCTTTACTCGGGTACCGATTAATATTGATTTTATTCAACTTATCGAGTATTTTTCAAGAGACCGGGAAGAAATGTTCACTTTATCTAGAGATTCGTTAGACAAACCTTTACTCGGGTAAAACACGGGCGAAGCCGGGTACATCCGCTAGTATCTACATAAAAATGAATGTATGTGTGTGTGTGTCCTTTATGCCTGACCAAACCACTCATTGGAACACCATGAAACTTTGGGAAGCTATTTAGTATAGTACTGGGAAGGTTTCTGAAAAATAATTTCTTGAATATCTTGAATATCCTTAGAGTTATTTGCAGATTTGTAGATTTAGCTCGCAAGCAGCGCCCCCCTTGCGACGATGATAACAAGTTTTCTTATCTATAAGTTTTATTATCACTAAGTTTATTATCTTAAAGATTATTCATCAAAAGAAAGATTTTCTACCTATTAATTGCGCACAAGTCAAAGTTAGTCATCGAGTATTTTTCAAGGGACCGGGAAAAAATGTTCACTAGATGAAACGATGATTTTGTAATGTAGAAAATTAGGAAAGACAAAATTCAGGATGACACGGTAATTTATTTGAGAAAAGGGACCGGGAAAAAATGTTCACTCTATCGAGAGATTCAAATTTACGAGTTTCAAATTATCAAAATATATCTTTTTTTTTTATAAGTTTATAGAGAATTGTTTTAACAAATGTTCGTTAGACAAACCTTTACTCGGGTAAAACCCGGGCGAAGCCTGGTACGTCCGCTAGTAATATTTAAATGAGTTTTAAAAATTATAAAAAACTAGCGGAAAAATACTCGATAAGTTGAATAAAATCACTATTAATTGGTTCCCTCGGTAATTGGAAGTTAAAGGAATAGTATCTTGCCTTGGAATTGTATCATTATTCTTGTATGGACGTACCCGGCTTCGCCCGGGTTTTACCCGAGTAAAGGTTTGTCTAACGAATTTCTCAATTAAGTGAACATTTTTTCCCGGTCCCTTGAAAAATACTCGATAAGTTGAATAAAATCAATATTAATTGGTTCCCTCGGTAATTGGAAGTTAAAGGAATAGTATCTTGCCTTGGAATTGTATCATTATTCTTGTCTCAGATAAATTGCCGTGTCATCCTGAATTTTGTCTTTCCTAATTTTCTACATTACAAAATCATCGTATCATCATGATAATATTTAGAGCAGATTGTTGAATTATAACAGATGAATTAGAATATTTATCTTGATTATTTTAAAGCGAAAAGTTATTTCAAAAATTTTATTTGCTAGAAACCTTCCCAGTACTATACTAAATAACTTCCCAAAGTTTCATGGCGTTCCAATGAGTGGTTTGGTCAGGCATAAAGGACAAACAGACCACACACACACACACGCCGACCGTGCGGCCACGCGTCGCACGAGCTCCGTGATATTCGCCTCTGGCGAGCTGTAATGTTACCTTAAACATGTCGAATTCGACATCGCCGGAGAGCCCAGGATCCGCTGGACAAAAGCCTGGAAGGCCCAGCATCCTAACTCCAACCGGTAGCGAAAATTCGGCCAAAAACGAATTTCATGGAGAAATCTATGGAGAAAAATCTAATTCTCGCGAATATGTAAATCCGCCGGCTGACGGCGGAAATGTAAATCTGGCCGCTGCGCGCGTCGACGTCACGTCCGGCATGGCGGCTGCTTCGTCATCTAATGGCGCTGCCCTTACCATCAGGAACTGGGCAGATTGTGACGAGGTCATGAACCCCGGGACAGATGACGACTTTACCGTCGTGAAGAACAAGAAGAGGCGCCGCGAATCGTCGGATTCGCCTACGGCCGCTACACCATCCTCCAACAGCGGAGGCGCCAGGAGTGGTCGCCGAGTACAATCATCGGCGCGATCGGTGCCCCGGGCACAGGAGATCCCGACAACCAGGGCCCACATCGCGGAGGCCCGGGCGCGGCAGATGTCCTCTGCTGAGGAGCACTGCGTCTACTTAGAGCACGGCCCTGAACTGCAGCCTTTCCACTATCTGAGGGCGCTGTACAGGCTGCTTGGAGGAACCGCCGGAGTCGTTCAAGTCTCCAAGGTTAATGGCCACCAACTCCTGGGTTTGGCCAACAGAGGCCTCGCCGAGCGCCTCATAAACAACGGTCTTGAGGTTGAGGGCACTCTCCTCAGGGCTTTCCCTTTCCGCAAGAGAGCGGAGAGGATAACGGTGGGCAACCTCCCCTTCTTCGTGGAGGACTCAGCCATCATCAAGGCCCTTGGGCCCTATGGGCGCATTACATCCATCGCGCCCAAAATGATGAAGGCCGGCCCCTACACTTACACCGACGGCCGCCGTGAGGCGTTCATCGTCCTCCACGAAGGAGTGACCACCGAGAGGCTCCCCACCCGCCTCAACATCACCATCAAAGGCGAGGCCTGGCCCGCCTACCTATCTTCGGGCATCAAGTGCTCCAGATGCCACGGACAAGGGCACCGGAGGGCCAACTGCCCCCTGCTTGCAGGGCGGGTCAACACCACCAGATCGGCCCCACCAGCTTCCCCTGCTGGCCTCCCACCAACTACCACCCCTGCACCGCCTCAGCGGCCTACGCCCCAGCATTCAGCACCGGCGCCTCCCTTGGAGATCTCCGGTGCCTCGCCCGCGCCCCGAGCTGCAATCCACCCAGCAGGCGCACCCCGACCATCACCAACAGCGCCCTCGGCCTCACCTACGGAGGAGACGCCTCCTGCACCTCCACCTGTGACCCCTGATCCGTCATCGCAGGCTCCTAGTGATCCCGCATCCCAGGAGATCCTCGGGCCTGCAAACATCGCTCAAGACATCGAGATGACTGCCGTGGAGGAGTCCATCCCTCCCTCTGCGTCATCAAATAAGAAGTGCACGAGAATTGACCTCGCAGCCTTCATAAAGAGAAATCCCAGCGTGTCCTTCGCTGGAACTGACGCCCTTGGCCTTGGGCGGGAGGAGGTTCTGGACCTCCTCTCCTCAAGGACCAAGGCACATAAGCGCGGTCGCCATCTGACCCCTCCGCAGAGCAATGCTCTTGCCGGCCTGGTAAACCAAATCCTCAACCTAAGGCCCGGAGGAGATAGTAATATTACTATTTATAAGGTCCTGCGACAGGTCTTGTCGGAGCTGAGGACCGGTACAGCCGCAGTGCCTCCAGCACCCGCACTGCCTGAGCTTCGGCCTGCTGAGCCAGCACCACCCGCTCCCCAAAAGAGGGAGTCGACGCCGGCCATGGCCACACCTCCGCCTCCCCCATCTGCCCAAATGGAGGTTGATCCAATCGATAAACGTTGCAAGGAATTGCAACTTTTGACCTTTGAATTGATGAAGGAATTCAATCCGAAGCCCTTACCCCAATTTTACTCTTTCGAGCTTGACCTCGTGGAAGCGGTGCTATACCCTGAGGATAGGGAGGACTTCCTCGGGAGATTTTCGCCGGGGGACAAGAAAGTTCTCGCCCAAATCCTGGATAAGCTTTCCACTCGGGACTTGGACTCCCTTACTCTCAGGGGACTATCTGAGCTTAGGGCCGCTTTGCCGTCCTGACCTCCTGTTGAAATCATTTGGGCTCGGAGAAGCGGTGGAGGACCCGCTCTTCGCCTGGTCCAGGACCCTCCAGCGCCGAGGTCTCCTACCTTCGTCCCCTTTGTAAATTTGACCATATATGTGTAATATTATAAAGAATATTGTCTAATAAATAATTATGTACCATGTTGTATATAATGTATTCTGTATGGATTCAAATAAAGATGGCAGTCAAAGGAAAAGGAGATGGAAGAAGTAGAAGAGAAAAGAACGACAGATCCAAGTCGTGTATCTAGGTCACTTAGAACAAAGAGGCCCTCATATTCCAGAGTTGAATGTCCTGAGAGATTGGGATGTTAGGCAAAGCTTCTTCCCGACCAAATTTACCATCATGGCCGACAGAGACAGGGACCAATCAAAGGTCAAGCAGGGTCCCACATGACCCAAGCCAGGGGGCGGGGCAACCAGAGTTCGGTCGGTAACGTGTGTGTCAAGACGTGTGTGTGCATCTTCTAAAAGTAGTGCCTCGAGGTCCAAGATGTGAGTCATCTCAATCCAATTTAATCGCGAAAATCCTTCCATCTCCTCTCCCGAGCCGCCAATGATTAATATTCCGAGGTGTTTTGTGATTCATTAATCGATATAGTGTGCCGATTTTTTCATCCACCGCCATTGATAACGACTGCCCAAACATACAAAACCCCATCCACTCCCGAGGATTCTCAGGACAAAGCACTTTAATATAGAGAGTCGACAAGATTCTCAGGATCCTTTTCCCATATATCACAGAGAGTCGACAGGATGGACGAGAAAAACGAAACGCAAGACGCGGAGGAATACACCGCAGAGGGAGAAAACAACCCCGCCGTAAGTACTCCCAAAATAGAACCACCCCCTCCGTCGGCAGAGTTGCCGGCCGTCTTGGCACGCCTCGCGGCGTGTTTATCTGCCCTTCAGACCACCAGCGACCGCGTGACCCATCGGACGGAGATAGAAGTCCAGAGCTTCGACGGGACCTACCCAGCCGCACAGTTCTTTCGGACATATGACCAGAAAACAGACTGGGATGGTCTCACCAACACGGAAAAAGTGCTCCGCCTACCCCGTTACCTGAACAACAAACCGCTAGAACACTTCAGGAGGCTTCGGATGGAGACCCAACATTACATCCAGGTGAGACAGACCTTCCTGGATCTCTATCCGGAGACCAATGAGGCCACGTATGCCCAATACTTCTCCATGAAGCTGGCCGGACAGACCAACCTGGAAGAATACTATCGGAATAAGACCGCGCTGGGTCTACAACTGGGCCTCCCACAAGAGGTCATCTTGGAGACGCTCACCGAGGGGCTGCCACCCTCCGACCAGCGCCTCGTCCGCATTGTGCCGCCAGAGAACCTAGGTGCATGGTTCCGGCTGGTGCAGCGGATCCGCGGCAGCGGCGCACCATCTCCCAGGCACCCAGACGAGCACGCACCACCCCTACTGGGCCCCTACGCACCGGTGCGACCTAGTCCAAGAACAGTGCCAACCAGGTCGACCCCGCCAACAGACTGCCGTTTTTGTGGTGGACTACACTGGCACTCTGAGTGTCGTCTCAGACAAGCCCCGCAGTTGCCCCGTGCCTCCGGAGACGCACGAGCAGCGCGCTCCGCGCAACTAGCGGAACAACGGCCGCGAGCCCAGCCCCATCACCAAGCGTCACGCGCACAAGCCACTGGGATAACCAAGGGAGCCCCAGACCAGAAGCCAGCAGGTAGGCCTACTGACCAGGCCTTTCGTCAACCTGACAATTAGATTGCCAATCTCCCATGGACTGTCCCTACCATTCCTGATAGACACGGGTGCGTCCGTTAACCTAGTGTCATGTGCCATATATAAAAATTTAAAGAATAATTTCCCTGACCTAAATTTAATAACTAAAAAAATAATAAATTTACAGACAATAGATGGCCACGTGCCAACAATAGGCCAGATTACCTTCCCCCTATCCATTCATGCCATAACCCAAAACGAAGTATTCCACGTGGTGGACGCCCCTCTACCATTTGGAATACTTGGTATTAATACCCTCCGTAAATTCAAATTAAAAATCGATTTTGCACATGGCACTATGTACCAACTCGATGCACCTTTGTCGCCCCTGACCTACCACTTTGCTGTGTTGCCCGAAAGGTGCACATATTGGGAATGCCAGGCGGACCTATGCAAGGCCCACACTATTTTTCCGCCTTCCGCCAACAATACCCAATATGCGCATTTTTCGGACAACACGTCCACAACCCAGGGACTCACCCAACCACCGCACCATGTCCAATCAAAGAACTTTTTTAGAGCCAACTGCTCTTATTATAGGGTCAAGGTACCAGAACAACCACCCAATGCCAACCTCTCACACCCCACCAAGGTCCAAACGGACCACCTTCACCATACACCCAAACATCCCCATTCCACACACCATTCCATGTACCACACACACCACCCAACATCACCAGAACACCTCCCAGGGATCCCCATAGACAATCAACCGCAGCCACCGTATCCACCTCAATTCCCGGCGCTATTGCGCCAATACCAACACGTGTTCTCCCGGAACAAATTCGCGGTCCCATGCCTAAAGGTTCCCCCAGTAAGAATCGCCACCAACTCCGACAAAGTCGTCACCATCCGCCCATATAGGGTACCGATATGCGACCAACGGGAAATACGCAGTCAGATCCGACAGATGTTGGATAATGACATCATTGAGCCGTCCTACTCCCCTTTCTCTAGCCCGGTCACCCTAGTGACCAAGCGAGACAAGACCAAAAGGTTTTGTATCGACTATAGGAAGGTGAACGAGGTCATAAGCTCCGATGTCCATCCACTCCCGAGGATCGAAGATATACTGGACCGTCTCGCGCGGGCCAAGTATTTCTCGACTGCCGACGTCTCCTCCGCATATTGGCAAGTGCCGATACACCCTGATTCTCGACCACTGTTGGCCTTCGCCACGATAGACGGGTTGTATCAGCCCACCCGATTGCCTTTCGGACTTAAGACCAGTCCACAGATCTATGAAAGGGCAATCAATCAGGTCCTGCAGGGGCACGGACTTGATTGTGTGGCGCACTATTTTGACGACTTCGTCATCTATTCGGAGACACTGGAGGAACACCAAGAACACCTGCGCAAGTTTTTCGCGTTCTGCGACGCGGAGAACTTGCAACTCAACCTCACCAAATGCGAGTTTTTTAGGCAGACCATCGAATTTCTGGGGTACACAATCACCGCTGGCACCACCACCCCACTTATCCGCAATACCGACGTAATCCACGCTATCCCACCCCCGAACAATCGCAAAACGCTGCAATCCTTCTTAGGCGCCGTGAACGTCTATAATAAGTTCATCCCGGACTATGCCCGTTTGCGGACCCCACTCAACAACCTTCTCAAGAAGGATGTGACGTGGGACTGGGATGACAAATGCCAAAAGGCGTTCACCAGCCTGAAGGAAAGCCTCACACAACACCCCGTATTGCACCTCTACAAGGATGAACTACCATGCCAGGTATATTGCGATGCATCAACACTTGGCATTGCAGGCGTCCTCAAACAAGTCCACTCCGCTGGGAAGGCCTACCCAGTCCAATATTTCAGCCGCGCTCTGCGTGTACACGAGCGGAACTACACCATCTCCGAACTAGAATGCCTCGCCATTGTCGAGAGCGTGGAGAAGTTCCGTGTGTATCTAATGGGCAGAAAATTCACCATATTTTCTGACCATCACGCACTGCAGTGGCTGAAGACGATCAAAAACCCGTCAGGCAGATTATTCCGATGGAGTTTGAGGTTATCATGTTACGAATACGAAGTCCGCTACATAAAAGGATCACTACAACATGAAGCGGACCTCCTATCCCGTAACCCGTTTTGTGGATTCTTAGACGCCACCATCATTAAGAACCATCAACTCACTCCTTCGGGAGAATCTAAACTGACCATTGATCGAAACGGACTGCAAACCCTAAAGCGTAGAGGTGTAACCAAAATTGTCGTCCCTGACGCCCTCGTTCCCGACCTACTAACAAAGGTGCACAGTCGGTACAACCACCCGGGCATATCCCAGATGACCAGGCTCATCTCTCCCCAGTACTACTGGAAGGGGATGTCAGAAGACATCTCCAAAACCACCAAAGCCTGCGCCATCTGTCAGTCAACAAAACCCCCTCGAGGTCCCACGTTTGGGGAACTAGGACAACTTCCTGTGGCCACTCAGCCTTTTGATCTGGTCGCCCTCGACACCATAGCTGGACTTGCCAAATATGGTAACGCCAAAGCTTACCTCCACGTTGTGGTGGATCACTTTTCGCGCTACACGTGGACCTTCCCCTCAAAATCTACCAGCATCACCACCTATCAACAGGTGATAAAGCGAGTGTTGCAGAACGGCTCTCCGAAACGCCTACTCACGGATAGAGCGCCTGCGTTCACCTCACCAAAGTTCAGGAAGTTCCTGATTAACAGGAACATCCATCCCCTGCTCACCACCAGTAACAACCCCCAAGCTAATGGTCTATGCGAGCGCCTGAACGCTACCTTAACAGGCAAACTAAGGTTACTCCATTTGGAAAACCCCAAAGCCGCATGGACTAAGCTGGCGAAGCGCGTTACTGTGGTGTATAACAACACGCCCCACTCAGTTACCGGGTTCCCACCTGGCTACCTGATGTTCGGCGTTCTACCTCCCGAGCTCACTGAGCATGTAAACCCCTACCCCGTTTTAACCACAGCCCGACGGATAGCCCATGAACGTACCCAGGCCAAGCACCTCAAAGACAAACATGCCTACGACCAACAACATAAGACACCCCATTTTGAACCCCGAGATCTCGTGTTGGTAAAAGTTTACCATCACCCCAATACAGGCAAACTGGCTCCGTATTTCACGGGTCCCTACGAGATCTTAGAGATCATCTCTCCCAACGTGGTGAGAATAAACCGACCCAACCAACCTCTAAATCGGAATACCGACACAGTCCATGTAAATAAATTACAGTACTATAACGAAAATATTCGTTATATCGCACCTCCCACTCTGATACCACACCCTGCTAAACCCCAATCTAGGACGCTACCACCACTGTTCGAGCACCTCACCCCAGACCTCTTTACAGTTGAGCGCTTTGCTCCTACAATAGGCAATTGTACCACTACCACCCCTGTTGACCCACAATGTAACATTATCGCCCAACGCGATATTCCCCAACCTGCAATATCCCGTCCAACCCATATAACCAAAGTTAAAACCCCAATCCCTACAGTTAGGGCTGATCCCAAACCAATTCCCTTACAGGCAAGGTTTTTTCGTAACGTGAAAACCTTCCCCTTGTTCCACCTCCTATACCTCATCAACCTTTTCATCCTACCCACTGTACTATTACCCATGGCCACCCTACTGTATGTCAGTGTCTATACACTGCAGCCCAACCGTCTCTTCCAACTACAGGAAGCCCTATTCGAAATAACCATCGCCGTAGTGGAACTAATCCATCGAACCATAGGAATAATCCTCCCGGAGTTATGGACCATCCTTGTCCACAGTCACGCCTTGGTCGCTCTAATAGGTGAAATCATAGGAGGGATTTTCCAAACCCTCTTTAGAGCGCGCCAAGTCGAATAGCAATCTCCCCACCTTTACAAACACTCGTCGATCACCCCGCTGTCAGCTGGCGTCCACTTTACAGAAACCTTCCGCCGCGCCGACGTCACGTCCTTTCCGATCACGTGACCGACGTCACATCCTCCCTGCGGAATGTAAACAAACCCGCCGTCACTTTTCGCGTGTCACCACACTTAAAGTTACTTTCTGGAACATACACTCACACACACTCGCATACATTCACGCACCTATATAGTTTTGGCAACCTTATGACCTACGACCCTATAATAAACAAAGATTGGACATTGTTATGTAAAAAAATATTCTTCTTTTGTGTATATTTTTGTTAACCAATTTTAAAGGACTTGTACACAACCAGCACTTTTATTTTTTTTTATTTTTATTTTTTTTATTCCCACCATCCATGTCTATCACCCTTTCAATTTCTTAATCACCTCAAGTTTATTTTTTCCTTTTATTGTTTAAACCTTGTTTTGTCCTAACTGAATGAACAACTGACCTGACGCAATACTTCTCATGTATCAGCCTTCAGTTATCATACAGGAGCTTTGATTTCTTTTTTTTATGTTTTGTTTATATTTTTTTTCACCGCCCCAAAGGCTAATCAGATTTCTTTTTTCTTTTTTTTTTCCCTCCATCACCAAATTTTATTGTCTATAGTTTTCTTTTTATTTCTGTTAATGTCTTATATGTTTTGGTTGAATTGCACCTCATAGAGTTTCCCTTGCTGTGGGTTTCCACACAGCAAGATTGAACACCTATGCAGGCAAGATTTTTTTTTTTTTTTTTTTCCTCCAAAAAATTATCATATTTTTTCCTAGTTTAGCAAGCACCCCTATCTACTCAAATTTCTTTTTATTACTTATTTCCATCATTTACTTTCTCCCCAATTGTATCTAACCACTCACTATTTTTAAAAAAAAATTATTTTTTTTCTTTCCCAAAAAAATTATTTTTCTTTTTTCAGAATTTAATACAGATCCCTTTTAAAATTCTTATTCATAGGGGGCGCATCTGTAATATTATAAAGAATATTGTCTAATAAATAATTATGTACCATGTTGGATATAATGTATTCTGTATGGATTCAAATAAAGATGGCAGTCAAAGGAAAAGGAGATGGAAGAAGTAGAAGAGAAAAGAACGACAGATCCAAGTCGTGTATCTAGGTCACTTAGAACAAAGAGGCCCTCATATTCCAGAGTTGAATGTCCTGAGAGATTGGGATGTTAGGCAAAGCTTCTTCCCGACCAAATTTACCATCATGGCCGACAGAGACAGGGACCAATCAAAGGTCAAGCAGGGTCCCACATGACCCAAGCCAGGGGGCGGGGCAACCAGAGTTCGGTCGGTAACGTGTGTGTCAAGACGTGTGTGTGCATCTTCTAAAAGTAGTGCCTCGAGGTCCAAGATGTGAGTCATCTCAATCCAATTTAATCGCGAAAATCCTTCCATCTCCTCTCCCGAGCCGCCAATGATTAATATTCCGAGGTGTTTTGTGATTCATTAATCGATATAGTGTGCCGATTTTTTCATCCACCGCCATTGATAACGACTGCCCAAACATACAAAACCCCATCCACTCCCGAGGATTCTCAGGACAAAGCACTTTAATATAGAGAGTCGACAAGATTCTCAGGATCCTTTTCCCATATATCACATATGTATATTTTTAATTCTATATGTATTTATTTTCCTCTTCTCTCTCTCTCTCTCTCTCTCATGTGAGATGTAAAATTGTCTAGATGACAATAAATAATTTTTAATTGTCATTGTCACACATACATTCATTTTTATATATATAGATAAAAAAAAATGCATCGGCCGGGAATCGAACCCGGGCCGCCCGCGTGGCAAGCGAGCATTCTACCACTGAACCATCGATGGTTATGAGAAATGGCCATATTTGGGTATTTATTCCATTCACAAAAGCAAACGGTGACAGAATTGATTATGACGCTGATAACTGTATATATTAATAACGCAATTTTGCCAAATTTTAAAACATTATAATTATAATTGAAAGTGTTATGCAAACATCACATTGAACTAACAGTATCATATTATCAGTGATTGGAAAAAAAAAGAAGAAATATTTGCAAAAGGAAGCCGAGTAGCCATTTTTATTCTTTGTCCACACATCTATTAACCTTCCTTTCCATTCTGGCAACGTAAAAATATTTGATTGGCTGATGGAAGCATAGAATGACGTCATAGTGAACATATTACTTTCCTCGTGAAGTATCGGTTTCTCATATTTTTCAAAAACCTTAAAAATCAATTAATAGTATTAATAATATTGTAAACAAAGTATTTATTATTTTAATAGCAGAGTATTCTTTTTTATGCTTATATTTTGCTATACTCTGTTAACTTTCCCTCATTGCTTATCTTTTGTTTATCATTCTTAGTTTGTTCTTCCCTGAAATAAATTGCTGTCTCATCCCGAAGTTGGTCTTCCCTAATTTTCCACGTGGCAATATTAAAATAAAAAAGGCATATACTGAACACGAGCACACGAGAATTTTAGATGACAAAGCGCCATCTAGTCAAACAGAAATCAACTAAACATTGATTTAGCCTGTTTTATTAATAATATAATAAAATATTTTAAAAAATCGTACTTTAATGGTTTTGTTTATTATATATATGTTTGGGACTAAATATATATATATATCCTATTAATCTGTGAATAAATATATCATCATTATAAACAACAAGAATAATAAGTAGAATGTAAACAACGTGGTGATGTAAAAAGATCAGTATAAAATTTAATAAACAATTTATACAAATCTCATTCTTAATTATAAAAAATATAAACACCAAACAATATAGATGGCGCGTTTTTGCTCTATATTAAATTAATTAAATATTGCTAAACACAGTTTACTGAAGCTGTAAAAGAAAGGATAATATAAACAATAATAACACCCCCTAATTTCAACACAAAAATTAGTAATAACAAAATGTAGCTAGAAAAATATTAAACTAAACAAAATATTTACTGCAATATATTTTACACAATATATTTTCAAAATCACATAGAACTAATATTTATTTTCCTTGTTTTATATTACCATCAAACTATCCTAACAATAATTGGCGGGAAATCAACCAAACGATATTAAAACCAAACGCAGACGACTAACCACAGAAATAAGCCAGAAGACATTATCTTAAATCAAGTGTAAAGAAACAGTGTTGTCAACCGCCATTTTTAATAAAATGTAAATTTTCCAGCGCATATTTACCGCGTAGATTTTCTTCTGCTTGATAAAACTTTGGATATCCAGTCAATGTTTTGGTTTTGTTTTGTTCTTTAATAATAAGTTTTTGTTTTGTTGATATTATAGCTTTCTATATTTAATATATATATATTGCTAAAATTTATATGTATATATAATATTTAAATAGATTAGGAAATTTCAATAGAACTATTTTGTTTGTATGTTTTGTTTTTTAATAATACGTTTTTGTTTTGTTGTTGTTTGTTTATATTATAGCTTCCTATATTTAATAAAATATATTCCTATATATATTCCTATATATTAATAAAATTATATATTTTATAATATTTGAATAGATAAGTAAATATGAATAGACATATTTTGTTCGTATGTTGTTCAATTTATATTTTATAATATTTAAATAGATATGGAAATATGAATAGACATATTCTGTTCGTATGTTGTTCAATTTATATTTTATAATATTTGAATAGATAAGGAAATATGAATAGACATATTCTGTTCGTATGTTGTTCAATTTATATTTTGATAAATTCAATTATTTTATACCCGTATAATCATTTATAATAAAACACTTATCTACCGTTTTTAATTTTTAAAAAAGAATCATAAGCGTCAAAAATAGTTTCAATTTTACATAACAGATGGCGCGCTTTAATGCTTCAATTCATATTTTGTTTATGATGTATTTTCTTATATTTGTTATGTCTTTAGTATTACGATAATTAATATTTAATTATTTAAATTACATTTTTAACACAATCACACAAAATATATTGTTGTAAATATATTGGTAGATATAATGACAGAGAAAGAAATAAGCTTTATAATGATATATATATTTTTTTCTTGTAGCACACACACACACACAAAGCCTTTATTAAGACGTTAGTCTTATACAGATTCTCCGTACAAGGTGCAATAACAGGAAAAGAGCAGCACAGGAAACCAGTAGTTCCGCAACTATATACAATTATTAGTAATAAGGAAAAGTAAGAATTAATATGAAAGGTCGACGCCATCGCCTCAAGTCTTCAATTCCATAAGCGCGGAGCAGAAATAGGGACTAAGTTATTTAGTTCGCCATAAATATAGCATCCAGACACAAAAAGGAGGTTTACTCCAGCACAGCCATCCCTATCACCAGCTCCGCAATCTCATCGTCGACCAACACGATGGCCCCTCGATGTTTCGTCATCATTCTGAGGTGTAAGAACAATAGCTTCCAAGTTCTCTTTTCTCCCTCTTTACACCTACTGCCTTGTAAAAATTATATAGGGCCTGTGTGTGAGCAACTAGTCTACTTGTCTGGGCACTGGTTAACATCGTTTGGATTGACCTAAGTTGGCTGGTGTCTACCGTTGAAAAGAATGTCCTTCTCTCCTCACTAATATATCTTGGCATTCATAGATATAATGAGATAGTTCAGTTTCCATATTTTCTTTGCAGGGATCACAAATCTTATCACCCTCGCTGAAAATTTTTGTATGGTTTTCCTTGAAAAACGAATATAGTATTCTATGTTATGCGATATAGCGTTTTACTGGGAATGGAAAGTTGCTAAGTAAATAGTTTTCAATTCGGAATGAACTGTGTAAATACTTATAGTGAGGGTAGAGTTTAGAATTCTCTATTTTTGCCTGGTCACTTTGAATAGATTGTTCTATTGCAATTTTAGTTATTAATGGTATTTCTTGCCGGATAATCCTTGCATCGTTGCAGTTAATTAACCAAGAAAATCCTGTTGAGTTGAGTATGTTGGCCAAACTTTCCGCAAGTCCAATATATATATTTATATTTCTTGATATCTCATATAGTTGAGCTAAGCATATATGGGGGAGTCGGCTGCTGTTCATTTTTAGAATTCTAAGCCAGAACCCGAGTGTAAGTTTCAGCACCGTAACTCCCAGTGACGTTCTTCCGCACTCCATGCGTAGAATAAAACCAGGAGTATATCTGGGTAAATTTAAAAGTCTCCGTAAAAGATTGTCTTGTACCCTGTCAACCAAGTTTTTTTGGTTGTTTGCCCAAATTGGAGCTGCGTAGAGCAAGGTTGACAGAGCCATTGAGTCTAGGAGCTTGAGTGAGGATCTGATAGAATTGATTCTTGTTTTAGTCGATATTGCCCAGACCGCATTAATAGCATTTAGCGCCTTGTTTTTAAAATGCTTTGCCGCCTGTTGAGTTGAGTTTGACGCTGTCATCTATAATGATATATTACTTACAAATATATAAAAATAATTCATTTTTTGCAATTATCAAAGATTGAATTTGGATTTATGAAATTGGCCATTATTTTGCATCAACCTAGTAATATTAAACAGCGTAACGAATAGAAAATACTTATCTTATAATACAATATAATGTGGCTTATAAATGTAAAACGACATTTGAAAATTATCCCGCATGTGTTTCTTATGAACGAAAAATCGAAATATTTTTTTAAAGGAGAAATAACGATTATTTCTAACATTAGGGATGAAGTATGATAGGATGAATTGTGAAGAGTAATAATAAACGGAAAAATAAAGTGTCGAGGGATGGGAATTTCTAAATACTTTCGTCCGAATTTTTTGTAACACTCAATTTGTTACAAACCACGGAAATTTTAAAAGTTTTTTTTAAATAGAATAAAGGTAGTGGAGGATTCAAGTTGCTTTTGTGGTATCGAGGAACAAACCTCAAGACATCTACTGATCGATTGCCCAGCATTTCAATATTATAGAATGAAGAATGAACTAGTTGTTTGTGAACTTAACGATTTGATTTCCGATAAAAAATTGAAGACATGTTGTATATGCCCACTTCCGCCTGAGTGGACCTACGTCACCACTACGTCACGGCCAGCCAATCACCGAGCTGCCCAGCGGGCAGTCCATCCCCCCTCCCCCTTTTAGATAACACAATAAAGATAACTTTCCTGTTGTTCACGTCGCCTCCATGTGCTTCATATATATCCACTTCAATCGGCAGATGTAGTGGGTTAATTGACTACTTCCTTATACTATTACATCATCTAGTCCAGCTTCAACTAATAGCCCAACATCTGGTAGCAGAGCGTGGTTAATTCGAGACACCACGTGCAAGATGACCTCGACGATGATCAACACGCCCCTCGAGAAACTCAATGATCAGAACTACAGAAGCTGGAAGTATAATACGAAGATGATGCTAATCGAAAGAGAACTCTGGAAGTATGTTACGGAGCCAACACCCGATGAAGAAGCCTCAAGAACAATTTTCAACATGAAGCAAGAAAAGGCGTTGGCTATGATAGCACTGACGATCTCACCGAGCCAACAGATTCATATAATGGACTGTACCACTGCACGAGAAGCATGGGATACCTTGGAACAAGTATACGAACCCAAGTCAAGGTCAAGAATCCTCCAACTGAAGAAGCAGTTCATCTCCATAAGATTCGAAGAACAAGAGACGATGACGAACTATTTGGGGAGACTGAAGATCTGTTCGGATCACTTAAGAGAGGCAGGCGCAGAAATGCAAGATCAAGACCTCGCCTATTCAATGCTTGCTGGCCTACCGGAGTCATACGACGGAATCATCATGACCTTCAGCAACGTGGAAGACAAGGAATTCACCTCTAGCAAGGTAAAACATGTGCTGCTAGCAGAATACGAGAGACGGATGGCCCGACGTGTGTATAACACAAATGAAGCTTTGCAGTTCGGGACAACGACCAGGAAGGAAGACAAGAAGAAGAAAAATTTCACCTGCTACAAGTGCGGCAAGGAAGGACATATCGCGAGATCATGCAGAGGAAAGGCTAAAACTCCAGCTCCAAATTTCCAACCACCGAGATGTAGCACTCACGAGATAGCGGGAAGCGAAATGCTAACAGCCCTATCCTGCGCCATCCCTGACAACTCTTGGGTGATCGACAGCGGCGCGACTCACCACGTGTGTAACAAAAGGGAGTGGTTCACCAACTTCCAAGGAATAACGTCGGATCCGATCCTAACAGCGAGCGGGACTACACGAGCGGAAGGATGCGGCGACATCAAGTTCAAGGCCTATGTGGGTAAGCACCACGTTGACCTAAAACTATGTAATGTTCTGTATGTCCCTAATGTGCGACGAAACCTATTGTCAGTCTCGAGCATGGAAAATAAGGGCAAGATAGTTAATTTTGCGAACAGAAGAGCGCAAGTTTTCGATTCGGAGAACCGAATTGTTGCAATAGCACATAATGAAAATGGATTATATGTCATGAAGGGTAGAGTTATTTTACCAAACTCTGAGTTGTTTAACAGTCAACAGAGTTCACAAAAACAAACATTAGAACTATGGCATCAGAGGTTCTGTCATGTAAACAATGACGCAATTGAGAGAATGGCAAAGGGGGAATTAGTTAAGGGGTTAGAGATCTCCTCGATGGATCGAAGTCTGTGTGATGATTGTTGTGTAGCAAAGTCCACGAAAGAGCCACACAAACCCATTAGGAATATAAGATCTAAAAGGCCTTTAGAATTAGTTCACACTGATATTTGTGGTCCAATGCCTGTTAGATCTATTGGAGGAAGCGCATATTTTCTAACATTCATTGATGATTATTCTAGAAAGATAACCCTGTTTTGCCTTAAACATAAAAACGAAGTGCTGAAACACTTCGACTCGTATCTCGCTAGGGCTGAGAGAGAAACCGGACATAAGCTAAAAGTGCTAAGATCCGACAATGGACTCGAATATTGCAACCATGAATTTAAAACTAGGCTAGAGCAACTTGGCATCAAACACGAGCTAACGAACACATACTCGCCACCTATGAACGGCGTTGCAGAAAGGGCTAATCGAGTGTTGTTGGACATAACCCGATCTTGTTTACATAGCGCCGAACTCCCTCAGAGATTCTGGGCAGAGGCAGTAAACACTGCAGCTTATATAAGAAACAAGTGCTACAATAGCGCTCTAGGAGATAAAGTACCTGATGAACTTTGGTCATCAAGAAAACCGAGTGTTCGCCACTTAAAAGCTTTCGGGTGCTTAGCATATAGCCATATCCCCACAGAAAGGCGAAAGAAACTGGACAATCGAGCAAATAGGTGCATTCTTGTTGGTTATTCTTCCCAGACTAAAGGCTATCGTCTTTGGTGTCCAGAAACTCAACACGTAATCCAAACGAAGCATGTCAAATTTGACGAATCCAAGATAGGACTGAAGTGGACTAAGGTTGAGGATGAACCTGAAAGATACAACCATATTTGGATAGAACCCGATAACCAGCTTGAAGGAGATATAGATCTAAAACCTGAAGCAGAAAGAGAACGTAATGATAATACGAGTGATCAGGATTTAGTGGGGGTAAACAACGACGACATTGTTCAAACTAGGCCTAAAAGAATTGTACGAAACCCTTATGGACGTGCTGGAAAGCCAAAAGCAGAACTGCATTTCCTAGATATCATCGAACCCACAACTTTCGAACAAGCCATAAACAGCAAAGAGGCACCGTACTGGAGAAGGGCCATGAAGGATGAATTGAGAAGTCTTGAGGATAGAAATACATGGACGTTGTCCGACCTACCACTTGGCAAGCGCCCAATTAGCAGTAGATGGGTATTTAAAATAAAGACTAACTCAAAAGGGGACGTTGAAAGATTTAAAGCGCGACTAGTTGCGAGAGGTTTTTCTCAAAAACGAAACGTTGACTTTTTTGAGACATATTCGCCAGTAATAAATTTTTCGGTCATCAGAATGATCTTTGCATTGACGATAAATAAAAATTGGTACAATCGACACCTCGACGTCGACAATGCATATCTGTACGGCGAACTGAATGAAGAAATCTATATGAGCCCACCAGATGGATCTAACGACGAGAAATGTGAGGGCAAAGTTCTTAAACTAAACCGTCCAATATATGGTTTACGTCAGTCCGGTCTCGAATGGTACTGCACACTAGATAAAGCTCTTGAAGATATTGGATTTCGTCGTTTAGCCGCTTGTAATTGTTTATACACTTTTGAAGATAAGGCGGTTATCGCAGTATATGTCGACGATCTAGCTTTGTTCGCGGAAAGCGAGGACATTCTGACAAATATTGAGGAAAAGATTAGAGAAAAATTTAAGATAAAGAACTTAGGACCCATCAAATATTTCTTAGGTGTATAAATGAGTTATCCAGATGAAAACACAATAATCCTCTCACAAGGAAAATACACCATGTCGATCCTCGAACGATTTAATATGATGGAATGTAGGGGCGTTTCTACTCCATTAGATAACTCCATCCCGATTACAAAGAAAGACTGTCCAACAACTGATAAGGAAAAGGATGAGATAAAACACGTCCCTTACAGAGAACTTCTAGGGTCTCTGCTATATCTTGCAAACTCATCGAGACCTGATATGACGTTTGCCGTAACTAAATTAGCACAATTCTGTAGTAACCCAGGCGAACGACACTGGCAAGCTGCTAAACATATACTAAGATATCTTCAAGCTACTAAGAATGTTTCACTCATCTATAAAAGAGGGTCCGATGATATACTAGCATTTAGCGACTCAGATTGGGCCAATGACATAGATGATAGACGATCAACTAGCGGGTCAGCTGTTACTATTAATGGTTGTTTAGTGTCATGGAGATCTAAAAAGCAAAATTGCGTGTCATTATCTACAATGGAGTCTGAGTACATTGCTCTCGCCCAGACCACTAAGGAAATATTGTGGATAGCACAAATATTAGAGAATTTGAAATGCCTGACTAACGCCTCACGCCCAATAACAATATTCTGTGATAATAGAGCTGCCATCGAGTTTTCTAAAAACAACATAGAAAACAATAGGTCGAAGCACATTGACATACGGTATCATTATATAAGAGAAAAGGTCAACAGTGGAGACATCCATGTGGATTACATCTCTACCAACGACAACCTGGCCGACATCTTCACCAAGGGCCTCAAAAGGACTGCACATCAGAATGCTTGTGTAGCTATGAATTGTCTGGATACTGGCATACTACCCGACATATCCAAAGTGGGGGAATGAAGACATGTTGTATATGCCCACTTCCGCCTGAGAATACCTACGTCACCACTACGTCACGGCCAGCCAATCACCGAGCTGCCCAGCGGGCAGTCCATCCCCCCTCCCCCTTTTAGATAACACAATAAAGATAACTTTCCTGTTGTTCACGTCGCCTCCATGTGCTTCATATATATCCACTTCAATCGGCAGATGTAGTGGGTTAATTGACTACTTCCTTATACTATTACATCATCTAGTCCAGCTTCAACTAATAGCCCAACAAAAATCATATTTAAAGTTCAATTCATTTTGTAAATACATTCTAAACTTTCTACAAAATCTGGATCTATAATGTTTCCATGCGTTGAATAATGTAAATAATTTATGTAAATGAACTTTTCTCCTTGTTTGGCGCAAGTATCCCTTGCGGGATATAGCGCTTTGGAAATAAAATAATTGGTAATCCTTTCATACTTCATCCCTGAGTTAAAAATAATCGTTATTTCTCCTTTAAAATAAATTTTGATTTTTTCGTTCATAAGAAATACATGCGGGATAATTTTCAAATGTCGTTCTACAAATCTTACTATTTATTATTATCATAATATTTTAAAAACACCAAGTATGTTCATAAGTATATACGACATATATATATATTATATGTGGTGTTTTACACATATTGTATATGTAATTATATATATGAGAGTATATACACTCATATATCCATGAAGCAATGGTCGCTTCTCCCGTCAAAATAAACGTCAGAATCTGACGTCATCTATTGACCGTCGCCGCAACTAGCGGCATCGGGTCGGTGACAAAGCCACAACACCAGCTTTGGCAAACTGAAAAGCGTCCACCTAGAGACCATGGTTTCGGGCTAATGGCCCTCGTCAATCTAGGGCGGACTTGATGTCGCTGGACGTCTGTTTATTTATTTTTTTTTTTTCAAGGTGACAGATGTTGTTCACACTTGGTTATCTCGTGTATCTACAATAAAGGTCACTGTAATATCTTTCAGAGTTATTGTTTAAATCATCTAAAAGGTATAACATCCTAAAGTTTGGTCCATGTGTTGTGTATATATATATAACTTAAAGTTGCAGAAGGATGGTATTCATGTACTAAAAGAAGTACCTCTCCCTTTAAAAAATAGATTAAAACAATGCATTTAGTTCATTACCCCAGTATAGAACGTTATGATGGTGATGAAGAATATGCCACAACATATTTTTGAAAAAACAAATAGTTTCGGATTATGATCTTCATCAGTACAGAGGCAATTCTTTTTTTGACTTTTTTCCTACTTTCGGAATTATTTTGACATTTATCTATATTATGATGCTTTAGCGCGCCATCTGTTATAAAAATTCGAAACTATTTTAGACCCGTAAGATTCTTTTTAAAAATAAACAATTTCTATTGCCCTTACTACAATGGAAAAATTAAAGGGAGGGCCTGGCTCATCAGTGGTGAACCCTCCCAGTGGTAGATTAAACTGGCGAAACAGCTAGGAAGGTTCACCACTGATGAGCAAGGCCCTCCCTTTAATTTTTCCATTGCAGTAAGGACAGTAGAAATTGTTTATTTTTAAAAAGAATCTTACGCGTCTATAATAGTTTCGAATTTATCTATATAGGTATATAATAACTAATATAAATATTCAGAAAATATATGATAAAATTACATCTTTTTACACAAATTCGAAATTTCATTTCAAATTACTAAATTGTACTGTCATTAAAGTCTCACTTTTGACATCTCTATGTTAATTGTTGTGAGTGATTTCATTTACAACCAGTAATTGAGTTGCATATCTCTGTGAAGCATACAGAGAAGGCTGGCTTTATTGGTTGACATATATACATATTGTATATGTATGAATCAATTTAATAGATATGGAGGTCTCATAAATTCTATCATTTATATTCTCTCTAATAAAATTTTATGAAACTTTCAAATCAATAACCAAAAAAGGTTTGCAATCAAAAAGAAGTCAACTTTATATAAATATATAACTTTCGTCTGATAATATAAAAAAATCGTTTGGTCCAATATTTAAAAGTGAGGCAGACGATAAAGTAAATATGACGACAGACATCAAAAGTTATTTTTCTAGGATTTTAAAATAAATACGAGCTTCCCTATGGAAAAAGGCATACACCTCCCAATTTGACTTGATCCCTTGCCATCTTTTAAAGCTCCAGGATATTAAAATACAACAAAACAAACAAAAAAAGGTAGCCATGGGGACGCAGTAAAGCATACGTACTAATGGAGCCATTTGATTTTTATTGACTTCAATAAAATATCTCATTGAAGACTGCGACCATAGTTTATAACCTAGAAGGTCATTTGTCCACAGAGTATTTGGATAAGACTCAGAAGGGACAGATTTAGCTGGGGGCAGCCATTTCTTTTCATTTACTGCCGGATCAGACGATGCATTTTTTTTTTTTTTTTGTCTTTTGGCCTCCTTATAAACAGCTTTATTTATGGGCTCCTGAGCTGAAATTAGATGGGTAAATTGAAAAATGCCTCGCTGACGTAATTTCTTTTACAAATGACGTCATTATAGAGTTATGCGCATGTGCAGTGCGGTTTCTACTCTAAAAATTAATACCTTTAAACCCTATATAATGAGGCCATTAGCAATGGCCAGCTTTCATTCATCTTATCACGTGATTATCTTAAGTAGGGAGGTTAGAAAATTGCGTGTGATAAGATTATGGTGAGAAAATTTATTTGAACGATTATTTTGGTTATCTGAAAATTGGTTTTATAGTTATTTAATACATTTTTTAAAATGATAAATAAAACTATTTAGCACGAATGTTTCTTTTTTTCAAATAAAATAAACTTTTTAATGTGTTCATACATACACCCATACCTCGCTTTGCGTCGGGTTTACGTTCCAAAAAAAAACACGACGCAAAGTAAAAATATGTGAAGGTGCAATCAAAAACAAAGGTGTTGCCATATTTAAGGAAAAAAAAATAAAAATTAAAAATTATAGACTCGAATCCAAAACAACGCAACTTCGAAAATCTAACGACGCACAGTGAAAAATCAGTAAAAATTAAGCAGCGACGCAACTCCGAAAAAAACGCAAAACGAAACGAACGCAAAGCGAGGTATTGGTGTATAATGTGCCTTGGCCGGTATTCATAGTTCTTCAAATAAAAGACACTTCGACCAGTAAATATTTTTAATTATCTTGACGTAAAAGATTTACTGGCCGAAGTATCTTTTATTTGAATAACTATGAATACCGGCCAGACAGCCTTTATCTTTACATTAATACAATATAGTTCATTACATTATCCGAAATGATTATCATGTGCCTTTTGAAAGTATATAGAATTTATATAAGTAGAGATATATATAAAACGAATGAAAAATAATTAAGACGCTAATGTTTCTTTTACAATTAAATAAAGCTTCTACTATCCTTACTGCGATGAATAAATATATTGGGAAGGCTTGGCTCATCAGTAGTGAACCCTCCCAGCGGTTTCGCCAATTTAATCTACCAGACCGCTTCTTAGAGCTCTAATACTGTATTGGACGATTCTGATAATATACGCAGCACTGAAGGATGGAATCTCAGAAATGGTTTTCAAGAAAACTATGAACATAAGCTTATAGGACAGTAGAATCTATCTATCTATCTATCTATCTATCTATATATATATATATATATATATATAAATGAATGTCTGTGTGTGTGTTCTCTATAGATTCAAAAACCATACATCCAATCTCCGTGAAATTTTGGGATATTATTAGGTATATCCCCGGAAAGGTTTTCGAAAAATAAATTCTTGAATATCTTGAATATCCTTAGAGTTATTTGCAGATTTGTAGCTTTAACTCGCAAGCAGCGCCACCTTGCGACGGAGATAGGCTTAGGTCTGCCCCACCCCGTGATGTAATCGTCCGGCCGCCGGCCGGATGGACAGTCCAAGTACCCACCGACCAATCAGAGGGCTCAAGATGTCCTGGCGCGCGGGGGCAGAGTTGGTGACACAGCTGTGCCAAGTAGACAAGAAAAAAAGCCTCGCGGGGGCATGATTTTATTCAACTTATCGAGTATTTTTCAAGGGACCGGGAAAAAATGTTCACTAGATAAAACGATGATTTTGTAATGTAGAAAATTAGGAAAGCCAAAATTCAGAATGACACGGCACACAGGGACCGGGGAAAAATGATCACTTTATCGAGAGATTCAAATTTACGAGTTTCAAATTATCAAAATATATCTATTATTTTTTTATAAGTTTATAGAGAATTGTTTTAACAAATGTTCGTTAGACAAACCTTTACGAATTAGGACTTAGGAAAGCCAAAATTCAGAATGCCACGGCACACAGGGACCGGGAAAAAATGCTCACTTTATCGAGAGATTAAAATTTACGAGTTTCAAATTATCAAAATATATCTTTTTTTGTAAGTTTATAGAGAATTGTTTTAACAAATGTTCGTTAGACAAACCTTTACTCGGGTAAAACCCGGGCAAAGCCGGGTACATCCGCTAGTTACATATAAATATTTGCATCGAGCAATGCTTTTCTGTAAACAATAAGGACAAGGCCAGTTAGGCATAAATTAACACAAAGCAATAACACGCCATCTATACATATAAATGAAAGGATTTAAGCATGAATGTTTCTTTTATACATAATACAATCTTCTACATATATGGAAAAAATAGTACAAATGTGATATTGTACTGGGATAAGGTTAATAAATTATGAAAAAAAGGCATCTTCCTTTCGTGCAACTGAAAGTTGCTGATGGCTTGCGCCATCTATCGGAATAAATATAAACTATTCTGATTAATATTTAATTATTCCATGAAGAGGGCCAACAGCCCGAAACGCGTATATGGTTAGCTTTTCTTGATTAATAAAGGATGGGTAGTTGGCCAATTCTGGAATAATTAAAAATCAACGAGAAAAGTTGATATTTATTCCGATAGATGGCGCAAGCCATCAGTAACTTTAAGTTGCACGATAAGGAGATGCCTTTTTTAAATAATTTCTACATATATGTCGATCTAGCGTGCCACATATTTTCAAGAGTTTAAATGATATCATAACTGAAGGATTAATACAATGAGTTTCATTGTATTCTTCAAAATGATTATCATGTGCCTTTTGAAAGTATATAGAGTTTATATTGTCACTGTATAAAATTTGCATAGTTTGAATTTTATAAAAATCTATTTTTAAAGTTGTTATGTAAATTTCTTTCAATAATCTTATATGTAAATTTTTGACGCAGAAGGTCAATAGAACGCTTCACGATTTTGCGTGTCATCCTTGCGCAGGGGCCATGCTAATCTTCTCTGTATCGTTCCAATTTTAGTATATGTACCGCCGAACAAGCGTGTACAAGAAGGTCAATAGAGAAAACAGCCTAATTGTTTTTGTTATCGCTACCAAAATGATTCTAATGTGCCTTTTAAAAGTATATAGAATTTCTATCAATAGAGATATATGGTGGCAATACTGTGGGTTCTTTAAGATATCTATGGATAACATGGCAGGAATAATTAATAGCAAATATGTACATACCACGCCTGGATGGTCACGTGAGATGGAGAAAAGTAAATTGAGAAGTAAAAATATTGAAAAGGGAGGGAAGCAAAAGTTTCCAGTGTGGCGGAGATGGGTCAATATTGGAAGCAAATTATTTTTCACAGATTACCTCTCACTCTGTGAGTAAAATATTTTCGATTTTTTTCAAAAATATATTATATAAATATATTCTTTTTTTTTTTCAATATTATATTGCATAAAATATAGTTTGTGTGTCAAAATATTTATTAATTTTATGTATTTTATATGATATATGCTTCTATGTTATATTTGTATATTTCTTCTATCTTAGAGAAAAAAGTAAATATAAATTATTTATTGAACAGTATATTGTTACATCATGATTTATGCGTTTATTCTTTCAATTGAATTTTGTAATATTGTTTCTCAAACTATTTTAAATAATAATATCGTAACAAAGTATTTATTATTTTATTAGCAGAGTATTATTTTTTATGTTTATATTTTGCTATACTCTGTACACTTCCCTCTTTATTTTAATATTTTGTTTTTCATTCATAGTTTGTTCTTGCCTGAAAAATATTTTTTGTCTCATTCCGAAGTTGGTCTTCCCTAATTTTCCGCGTGGCAATATGAAATATCAATCGAAATAATTGCAAAAGGTTTCTTTATTCAATAAAAATGGCAATCTTTCAAGTGTTAGCTCATCATCAGACCCTCATATGTATATAATTTAATTGATTATATGTATTATATATTCAATGAAAATATACAGCATAATATAACTCTGTATTTATGAAATCATATATGTTTTATTGTTGTTCAATATTCTCTAACTGTTGGCAATGAACTAGCAGACAGTGCAGCAAAAATTGCCGCTACTTCTGTCTTACTACAATCATACTCCATCCTTCCTCGAACTCATGCTCGAAACCTAACAGCTGCTCTATCATCATGGACTGTATTATATTCCCAAGACCATTCAACCAGATCCCTCAGGAGAATTGCTGCCACTCCAAGCCATCTCCTTGAATTTCTACTAAGAATCCGCCATGGAGAGGCCCCCACCACCATCCTCACGGGCCATGGCCATGTACTGGCAGACATTACACGTGTGTATCCCGAAACAGACCCTACCTGCATCCACTGTTCAGAAGAGCCACAGACAGTCGATCATCTTCTCTTCAGCTGTCCACTCATTCCTGAGACATAGGATGTGAACATCTGCTTGGACTGACCCACCTCAATCCTACATCTATAGCCGGACTTCCAGACTCTACCTCAGCATAGAACTTCCTGGTCAACTGGTTCAACTCAGCAATATTAAAACAGGACGCGAGTAAAAGCGCTAAGCACTAGTCCATACTAGTTAGCTGGGTAGTTGACGTTCTGCGCTCCCTGGGTTATATCTTTCTCTCTCGCTATCTGTAAATAATTTGTCAGTTTTAATTATAGCCGCTTAGTGGGGCTGACGTCATTAATAAAATATATTTTGGTTAATAATTTATCTGTTTATTCATCTATTACTATGCTTCAATATATAAACAGAGTATTATTTATTATAATTTATTATATTTGACACACACACCCTACTGTGACGACATCTCACTGTGAACGTTGACTCAGATGACCGGAGAGATGTCAGAGAAGCCACGGACACAAAGACTCAAGAATCACCAAATACGAGGAAGATAACAAATAAATAAACACACCAATTATTTTAAAGGTAAATATTTTATCATATACTATGTTAAAAATTTACACTCTTGGACAAAACTTAGGAAGTGGAAAGCCTTTGATGTCTCCGGTCGTCTATTTCTTTTTAAAGAAGATAGAAAATATTTTAATGACACTTGCTGATCTCGTGTGTCTTGAATAAAGGTCAATGTAATATCTTTCAGAGTTATTGTCTGAATCCCGATATAAATGCTATAAGGTACAACTTCCTTAAGTTTTGTCCATCAGTGTATCTTTCATAGTTATTGTCAGAATCCCGATATAAATGCTATAAGGTACAACTTCCTTAAGTTTTGTCCATGAGTGTATCTTTCAGAGTTATTGTCTGAATCCCGATATAAATGCTATAAGGTACAGCTTCCTTAAGTTTTGTCCATGAGTGTATCTTTCAGAGTTATTGTCTGAATCCCGATATAAATGCTATAAGGTACAGCTTCCTTAAGTTTTGTCCATGAGTGTATCTTTCAGAGTTATTGTCTGAATCCCGATATACATGCTAAAAGGTACAACTTCCTTAAGTTTTGTCCATGAGTGTATCTTTCAGAGTTATTGTCTGAATCCCGATATAAATGCTATAAGGTACAACTTCCTTAAGTTTTGTCCATGAGTGTATCTTTCAGAGGTATTGTCTGAATCCCGATATAAATGCTATAAGGTACAGCTTCCTTAAGTTTTGTCCATGAGTGTATCTTTCAGAGTTATTGTCTGAATCCCGATATACATGCTAAAAGGTACAACTTCCTTAAGTTTTGTCCATGAGTGTATCTTTCAGAGTTATTGTCTGAATCCCGATATAAATGCTATAAGGTACAACTTCCTTAAGTGTTGTCCACGAAAAGGTAAAACTTGACGCAACAATATCGCATTAACCTAAATGAAGTAAAAAAATATTAAATCATTTTTCTCATCATCGATAATTGTATGTTATATGTAAAATTAATGTATCTTTAAAAAAAGTACTGAAATGAAAAATATTATAAAGACCTGGCTTATCAGTGGTGAACCCTCTTAGCGGCTTCGCCAGTTTAAAGTGGTAGGTTAAACTGGCGAAACCGCTGGGAGGGTTCACCACTGATGAGCCAGGCCCTCCCATTAATTTTTCCATATTGCAGTAAGGGCAGTAGAAATTGTTCAATTTCAAAAAGAATCTTACGCGTCTAAAATAGTTTCGAATTTTCATATTTGAAAATACTTTATTAAAAAAAAGCATATATTGGATCAAAATATCATTTATTTTACCTAGAAAGACAGACATCTGTGGTTGAAATGTAAGTGTCGAACTGTTGATAGAAAGTCGAAGTCTTTCTATTGGTCTTCCTAGGCATAGATAATCTTAACCAAAATGGGTTGATATCATTTAAAGATTTATTTTTGGATTGCTCTATTTAAAAAAAGATAGATACACTTTATCATGAACCATATAACCCATATATCAGACTATGGAATAACTATGTGGATATATCCATAGCTATATTAGTCCTGATATAAGCAGATTGCGGCTGTCTATAAAGGATAACTCATCCATATTTGATTTTATTCATAATTCACTGAGAGGCTTAAAATGATAATCCACACATCAATAAATCAATATACCCGCTATATACAACACACATTTCTCTCGATACAACATCACAAATTCTCAAGTTCTTAATTCCATTGTATATCGGGAAAACAATGAATACAAGGATCTTTTTATGTTTATATTGTTGCATCATGATTAATGCGCGCATTTTAAAAATTATTTATAATACAGTAGAACTTGGATAATTCGAACTTCTTTAATTCGAAAACCTCTTTAATTCGAATATTTATCTTGGTCCCTAGAATTTGAAATAAATAAAATTTCCGTTTTTAATTCGAATTTTTGGATAATTCGAATTTTTTTTATGGTCCCTTGGGGTTCGAATTATCCATTTTTATATCCATATTATTTTTAATATATTTAAAATTTAAATCGTATATTTATTTTACAATATAATATTAATGATGCAGTAGCGCGCCATCTGTTATCAAAATTCGAAATTATTTTAAAGGCGTAAGATTATTTTTTTATATAAAACAATTTCTACTGCCCTTACTGCAATGGAAAAATTAATGAGAGGGCCTGGCTCATCAGTGGTGAACCCTTTCAGCGGTTTCGCCAGTTTAATCTCCCATACCGCTGTTATATTGCATTTTAGGAACTTCCCCCCATAGTGATACTGTTGATAGACTCTTTCAAATGGGTATTTTAGAAGAACTATGGACATAAGATTAGAGAGAGGACAGTAGAATTACATACATTTATAAATATATATAATATAATGCAGCTTTGTTTGTATACTATCCCGTATGTGTTTCTTTCTAACGAAAATTCAAAATTTATTTCAGGGGGAGAAATAACGATTATTTCTAACTTTTTGGATGAGGTATGAAAGGGTGAATTGTGAAGAGTAATGATAAACGGAAAAATAAAAGTGTCCAGGAATGGGTTCGAAAGAAACGCATGCTGGATAGTATTCAAATGTCGTTTTGTATATTTATTTATTTATTTTTATAAAACAGATTATTACTATGAAATAATATGTAGTATAAAACATTTGTATTTTGATACACTGAATACACCACCTGCTTTAAACTTTGATGTGAAAAATAAGAGATATTCTAGGTGCTACCTAAATATATAGTTGTCTTATTATTGACTGGTTTAACCTTGTAGAATGGTTGAGACACGTTCTGGAAAGATATAAGACGCATCTGAGGAAAGAATCAAGACTGAAGGATCCAAACTGCAGCCTGGAGCAACAATATACTTGTATATAATGTGAAAAAATAGTACAAATGTAATATTGTACTGGGATAAATTAAGAAAAAGGCATCTCCTTATCGTGCAACTGAAAGTTGCTAATGGCTTGCGCCATCTATCGGAATAAATATCAACTATTCTTGTTGATTTTTAATTATTCCAGAATTGACCAAATACCCATTCTTGATTAATCGGGCCGACAGCCCGAAACGCGTCCGTGGTTAGCTTTTCTTGATTAATCAAGAATGGGTATTTGGCTAATTCTGGAATAATTAAATATCAACGAGAATAGTTAATACTTGTATACAGTTAAACCTGTCTATAGCGCCCCCTCTAAATAGCGCCTTTCTCTCTATAACGCCCGATTTTAAATACGTAGTACGATGCGATTTACATTAAAAGTGACCTTTCTATAGCACCCCCTCTCTATAGCACTCTATTTTGGTGAGTCCCAAGAGGGGTCGCTATAGACAGGTTTAACTTTAGTAAAGACTCATATTTTAAATTTAGAAAATTCTATAAATATATCTATGAATTTCTCTCTTGGTTAAAAAAAACTCCCAATATATTTTTTCGTCGCAGTAAGGACAGTAGAAGTTTGTATTTTGTATAAAATATACATTCCTGCTTTTAAATCCTTTCATTTTATATATATAGATGGCGCGTTATTGATTTGTGTTAAAATAAAAACTATAATTGCTAAACTAGGAATATTTATTTGTGTGTGTTTCATTAGTTGGTTGTAAATTCAAGCATGATTTTAATGTCTTTTCATTTCTTCTTTAAACTCTACTCAAACCTTGTAATTATTCAATTGTTTATGTAATATAGTATCTTGGTGTTGTTACTTGACGTAAGCATCCCTTGTGGGGATATCACGTCTGATTTGATAATAAATAAATATTGTGAATATTTTACTCTATAAAATAATCCCATGAAATCAATATTGAGTAAAACCAATCATTCCTCCAGGGAAAAGTTTATTTTCAAAACATTTTTATTATTATCTAGCTTTCGAGCACAGACGCCCTTCTACAGAAGAAAAATGGTATAAGATAAGAGGCTGCCTGTCCGGCATTCATAGTCGAAACATCGAGACAATAAAAAAAAAAGATTTACTGGCCGAAGTTTTTTTAATTTGAAAAAAAGGTAGAGAATAACCAGGATGAGGCGTTGCTTAGATCAGGCCAAGAACTTAGAGATGACAGGTTATATATAGGGTGTACCAGGTAAATTGGGAATTTCAACAATGGTATTTTAACTGAAATTTTTTGCAAGTAAAAATTAAAATATCCGAATGAAATTTGACACAGTAGTAGATAAAAGGATATAGTTTTTATTTATTCAATGTAGTTTCCATTATTAGCTACAACAGTCTCGAGGCGAGTGAGGAATGAAGCACAGGCCTTGGCGACGATGACCTTGTCCATTTGGGTCATCACCGTGTGAACTGCTTTCTTGACAGACTGGATGGTGGTATGAGGAGCTTTGTTGACATCTCTCTCAACAACGCCCCATACATAGTAGTCGAGAGGATTGCAATCTGGAGAATTAGGGGGCCAAATATCAGGACCCCAGTGACTAGGGACGTTAAGTGTCAGCCACGATTGTGTCTTTTTTGCCTTATGGGCTGGAGCTGAGTCCTGTTGAAAGACATACTTCCTTCCTGCGGCCACCATGTCCATCCAAGGCTTCACAACGGTCTCCAGAACATTGATGTAGGTGTCAGCGTTCATCCTAAGGCCCTTCTCAAAGAAATGGGGAGGCATGACATCACCTTCACTGCTGATAACGCCAAGGACCATTACGGAGGCAGGAAATTTCGTGTGCATCACGACAGGTATCTCTGAGGGGTCTTTACAGATCCAGCGATCATTCCTGGGATTTACCCTTTGGTCCACGTTAAAGTTCTTTTCGTCAGAGAAGAACCTTAGCATGCCAAAAGAGTCGTGTTTCAGGTTGTTGAGGAGGGCAGCAGCCTTTCCTTTTCTGTTATTCTTCATATTCTCAGTCAGCAACTGACCTTTCCGAAGGGCATAAGACTTGAGACCAAGGTCCTCATGGATAGTTCTGACAATTGTCATAGAGCCAACGTCCATTTCCTTGGCTATGGCCCTCATGCTCTTCCCAGGGTTTCCATCAATCTTCTCCTTGACATTTTTGACAAATTCTTCGCCTCTTACCCTGTCCGATCGACGCGAGTGCTTTTTCCTTGTAGCTATCCCCTCTTTGTTACTGTCGGCCTCATCAAACTGCTTCTTGACACGATAAATAGTGGTTTTGGGAAACTTAAGAAAATCCACTATCTCTTTGGGGCTCCTTCCGGCGCGCAGAGCAACGATGATGGCAGCTCGATTTTCAAATTCTCGGTTACTCTTCATCACTACACTGCGCACACATGAACTGTTGCATTTTATATGAATATGGCTACGTAATGAAAAAAAAAAACAAGTTTTTAATCTCAAGTAGTTTTTGTTTTATGGATTTTTTTTTTTCCTCTCTATCTATACTAAATAATAACAATTTACAAATTTTATAATTTGAATTTAAATAATCAAAATAATGAAGATAATTTTAATAGAATACTTAACTATAAAACTATACAACTATTTATTTTTATAATTAATTTAGATTTAGCTTGCTAATCTAACCAAATCTACTTGATATGATTTATCATTCTTATCAGTTTGCTCCTTAAGTTTTAAATGTAGAATCACTGTTATATTTTTATTATATAGTTTTTACACTATATATATATATATATATTATAATTGATACATCCTACTGACTACCACAAATGGTGCCGCTATTTATGTACAATTTCTACAGCCAACAATTGAGTATTCAAAGAGGATGATTTGCATTTTTACAAATATTCAAAACATGCTATTACACTACAATTACTAAAAAACAAAGGTGTCTATTGGTCGTGAAATTAAAATTTACTGATGGCTTGCCCCATCTATCGGAATAAATATTAATCGTCTGCATTTATATTTTATCGCGCGCCAAAAAAAAAAAAAAAAAAGTCTGCGCATGCGCTGTTAAAATGTCATCAAACGAACTTTTAAAAAGAAAAGGAAAGTCACAAGAATTATACGCCATATTTTTAAGAAGTTACAAAAGTAGAATTTGCTTTTCTTGTGAAAGATGTATCTCATCAAAACGACAGACGACAACTTCTGTTGGCCGCGATATGATCGTCTGCCTACTTTCTAGCCCCGAGGACACAAAACTATCGTCTAGAAAATATTTCTCAGAAATTTCCCCTCAAGCTTCTTTTATATTTGACTACATGTTATCTTTTCATGGTGAAATTTAATTTTGAATATATATACATATCGCCTATATAACCTTTTTTAAAAATATATATTTTATCATGATTTTGTGGAATTTTATATGGCGTTTTTTAATAATAAGATAAACCTTACGATACATTATATATTAAAAATATATTATGATAATAATTACAATAGATAATTACAAAAATAAAGAGCGAAATATACTAGTATACTTGTAGTTCTTACAATATTATGAGCTAAGTATTTATGTATTCCTCTTTGTTTTGCTTCTTGGATCCTGCAGTCGAGTCCTTTATAAGACTTTGGGTCTTAATGGGGGCTTTTGTTGTTATGTTGTATATATGTATGTGTATGTATATATCATACTTACATAATCTTTCTTTTTCTTCTTCTGTATATTCCCCACTTTCACAGGCCTGTCTCTCTTGTAATCTCTGGGAGAATCCTCTATAAGTCCAGTGTGTCTTAATTAAGGCTTTTGTGTGTGTGTTCCTCTTTGTGTGTGTACAAGAGAGAGAGAGAGACATTTTTTTTTTGACAATTGACAAGTGAGAGATTGAGATTGAAACACTTTTTATTGACATCTTGTCAATTATGTTTTACAAAATGAATGAAGAATAATGGGAATATTTACAATGATTTATGAGTGAGGGAGACTTCACCATCTTGATAGAGTCCTCCTCCAGACCAGGAGAGGGTCCTCTTGGACCCCCCACAACTCCAGGACCAGGAAGTATTTGTAAATGAGGGTCTTGGCAGATGCCATGATGGCCAAGGCGTTGTCCTCCAGGTCATGCCCGAAGATCCAGCTCTGCAGGTCGGGGGGCCGCTGGATGATGGTGAAGGCCTCACGATGACACGATTGACAAGAGAGAGAGAGAGAGAGATTAAGATTGAAACTACTTTTAATATATATTTATTCCGATAGATGGCGCAAGCCATCAGAAACTTTCAGTTGCACGATAAGGAGATGCCTTTTTCTTAATTTATGCACCTTATCCCAGTACAATATCACATTTGTACTATTTTTTTTATAAATTGATAAAGAGGGAGCAATCTCTCGAAATATAAAAAAAAAATATTTTTTTTCTTTACAGATCCAGGTACGCCATTTTATATCATTTTAATATATCATTTATATAAAGTTATATAAGGTTTTTTATATATAGAATAATTGAATAAATATATGTAAATAAGAGAGAGATTGAGATTGAAACTACTATATTACAATTTTGGGGGGTCGGTGGAAGGCTGGTTAAACCGGTTGGTTTTCGACCACTAGGACCCGGGTTCGATTCCCGCATTGGACACTTTTTTCTGTTAAAAAAAATGCTCCAATGGCCCCCGATTCTTGCAAAAGTCCAACCCCACCAGCGAATGCAAGTAACCAAACTGGGCTCTGGCATTTGTAAGTGCAAAGTCGAACTGCTTTTCACATGTGTAGACATGTGGTGCGCTTACAGTAAAAGCAGTCGCTAATTACCCACCATGATTATCATGGCCTGTACCATGTGTACTAGGGATAAGAGAAAAAAAATACAATTTTCATATAAGATTATATAAGGTTAAATACATAATTAATATAAATAAATAAGATTATATAATGATAAATATATTGGAGAATGAATAGATATAAATATATCAAGCGAGAGATTGTGTTGTTGAAACTGCTTTCATATCGTCTCCCCATATATACGGTTATATAAATATATATAAATAAGATTAAATGTGTTTGTGAGTGGACAAAACTTAAGGAAGTTGTATATCAGGATTCAGACAATAACTGTGAAAGATACACTCATGGACAAAACTTAAGGAAGTTGTATCTTTTAGCATGTATATCAGGATTCAGACAATAACTGTGAAAGATACACTCATGGACAAAACTTAAGGAAGTTGTACCTTTTAGCATGTATATCGGGATTCAGACAATAACTCTGAAAGATATTTGATACACAGTTATCTTCAATTAAGTTCACACCAGATAAATAAATGTGAACAAACTCTGTCTCCTTCAAAAAAAAAAAAACCAGCGACATCAGAGACATTCCACTTCCTTAGGTTTTGTCCCTCAGTGCATATATATGCATATAATATGAGTAAATATAAGGTATATATATATGTCATAATTTGTACATAACTGGATGCAAACCCGACCCAATATGTATGCAATGTACGTTTTAAAGGATTTAATAAAGACAAGGCTTAAGATCTGGGAGAGAAGGACTGACAAAGAGGAAGCAATCATTAGCAGGGTTTATTATCCCGGATCTCATAAAACTGAGTTCAAGAACCTAGCATTTCCTGGTCAGGTTAGGACAAGTCCAAAGAACAAAGAATTAGCAAAGACCAATCAGAGAGTAGAACATTAGCCAAGAACCTATAGCGAGATTACACGTCACGAACGATCAGCCAATGAGAAGCCAAAAGAGATTTCTTCTTAAATCGGGAACGCAGAATAGTTAGTTAGCCCCGGGGTAGCACCGAGTCAGGATCGTGGCGCCATAGGAATCAGCTTGGAGCAAAAGCCCATCTCCTCAAACCTCAGATAAGTCAATTCTCAATTATGGAATAGATAGTCGATAGCCAACTCCTCGAATCCTTCTTCTCCCTAGATTGCCAGCCTTTTTCAACTCAACCAACCCCTGTGTTTTCGTTATTTTCCCTTGTATGCATAACTTGTCACTCAAACGACTGCGCCAACACCAATCAAATTAATTATCCACCAACTTCAAAATATTTCGCAACGATATTCCCACATATATATATATATATATATATATATATTATATAAAAATATTATTTTATTTAAAATTATATATCATAGATTCAAATATTCTGTTAAATCGACCGCCAGAGGTCACGCTTTGCATATAAAAACTCGTTGTTTTTTCCTGATGGCCGGCTCAAATCTTTTGTACATTATTGTAAATATGTATAGTTAAACATACCTATTTTTTAAATCACGATTATAGAATTCATTTTATAAATTCTATATTGCTGTGATAAATAATTTTATGTGTAATTTACTTCAAGTAAAAATCAAAATAAAAAAAACTTTATATATATATATATAAGTAAATAATTTATTTTTTGATCTTTTTGAACAACAAAACAAAAAATTCATAACATATATATATAATAATAGATAAATTTATATATTTTTAATTAAAAAGGCATATTTTGTAAAAAAATATAATTTATATTACCAATATTTCAGTTGGCTGAACGTCAACCTTTTTCAAGGTAGTATAACATATTTACATAATGTCTTTATTGAAGAGGTATTCACCGAGAGTAAGAATTCTTTCCCACAAAGTGGGCAGAGCGATTGCTAACTTTGTCCATCTCAAGACAATGATGGTACTTGTAGCCATGGTAGTATGGCTTGTATGGCCATGTTATATCCATTATAAGCATAGAGAATTTCTTTTTGTAAAAAACACAAAAACCATTAAAAAGTCAATGAGTATTATTCAACATGGTATATTTCATTTTGAAACCTAACCAGCAGTAACTATTTCATTGTTGAAAATAATAAAATATCACATTTTATACTTTCAAACGTAATATGTAAATAGAGGTAATCAAGGGAAGGTTTTTCAGAAGGGATTGACCTTCTATCATGAAACGATTTTTGAAAAAGCGCCGGGTTTTTTATTATTTTTTAAATGAAAATATATCAAAACAATAACATTAAGCATCCAGGGAAAAGTTTATTTTCAAAATATTTTTTTATTTAAAAATCTCTCAAGCTTTCGGGCTTTTCTCCCGTAGAAGGGCTTTCTTGCCCGAAATAATAATAAAAAAATAATAATAAAAAAAATATTTTAGAAAGAAACTTTTTCCTGGATGCTTAATGTTCTTGTTTTAATATTGATTCAAGGGTTGTTTTATCGAATAATTAAAATATATAATCTTTTTATAAATAGAGAGAGAAAGACGGTTGAATAAATATTATATAGATATTTTAAAATATAGTATTACACCACTCAATAAAATGTTTTAACTTGGTCACTTCACAGCGTCAATTTGTTTGTAAATATCTCTAACAAAGCTTCTTCTTCATATGCTCCAATAATATCGGATTTTTTACTCACAAACAAACTATATTTTAAAGTAATATTCTTTTTTTTTATCTCTTTGACAAAAAAAAAAAAAGATCCGTCAATATATTTTGCATATTTCCCAATTTGCATCACCATCAAAAGAAGATTACGCAGAAGTTTTCCCATTAGGCGGGAAGCCCAATTAAAGGCGGAGGTCGATGATGAAGATAAGTTGTCGTTTGGCACGCCAAATTTATCGTTTGCTCAACTGTGATTGGTGGATTTCCCGCCGTGGATACAGTCGTCTGCTTGCTTTTGTGTTGGGCGACTTTCCAGATGATAAGAGTCGACTTCTCTTTTGGTGCGTTTTATTCCTTAGGCTTGGAGATCATTCGTCTGTTATCGTATATTTGCAGATAAGTGGAGAGTTTTCAACTTGTATTTAATACCAACTATGTATTTAATATGTATATATGTTTAACTATGTATTTAACACAAAATAATAAATATATATATAAATAAAAATATTTTATAATAGATCACTCCATAAAAATAAATCTTTAAATAAAAAGGCATATATTGGATCAAAATATTATTTATTTAACCAATATTTCAGTTGGCTGAACGCCAACCTTTTTTCAAGGTATTATAACATATTAATGTGTTCTTGAAAATAAAGATACTTCGGCCAGTAAATATTTATGATAATCAAGACCAAATTTTGTCCCGAAGTATTTAAGATGGCAAGACAACTAAAAAGAGAATAAGAGACAATAAAAAGATTTATTGGCCGAAGTATCTTTGTTTTCAAGAACTATGAATGCTGGACAGGCAGCCTCTATCTTCACGATATTAATATATGTAAATAACAAACTCAACGCCAGGAATCAAAATAAAATTGAATCAAGAATTTATCGCAAACCAACCCACACAGGAAGTTACCTGAATTTTAATTCTTTTGGTCCTCTATATCATAAAATTGCGGTAGTTAAAAAACGAGGTTGACTACACATTTTACAAATAAAAATGATGAAAAAATTGAAAGAGCAAGACTATTTCAAGAACTACAAAGTAATAATTATCCTAAAGAATTCATCAAAAATAAATTATACAAGGTATGTTCCATAAGTTCCCGGACTGGGTCCATAAAAAAAAAGGTAAGATATATATATATTTTTTATTATTAAAGCTTTTCAAAGTAATCCCCCCTTGCTTCAACGCACCAGCGCCATCGTTTCTCCCAATTGTCGAAACAGTTTTTATAGGCCTCTTTTGGAGTGCTCTTCAATGCCAATAGCGATTTTCTCTATTATGTCATTCCTGATGTCAAAATGTCTTCCTTTTAGAAATGCTTTAAGTTTGGGGAACAGGAAAAAGTCATTTGGTGCGATATCTGGGGAATAGGGTGGTTGAGGTAGGATTTGTGTCCCGTTTTTCGCCAAAAAACTCGTCACCAAGTGCGCTGTATGAGGGCGGGCATTGTCATGGTGTAGGATCCAGTCACCATTAGTCCATTTTTCTGGCCTTTTTTTTTCGAATCGCTTCCCTTAGACGGCGAAGAATGCCCAAATACATTTCCTTAATAACTGTTTGGCCTGCAGGAAGATACTCGTGATGAATAATGCCCTTGTAATCCAAAAAAGCGACCAGTAACACCTTGTTTCTGGATTTCAATATTCTGGATTTTTTGGCTCTAGGCTCACCCTGACCTCTCCACTCGGCAGATTGACGCTTGGTTTCAGGGTCATAGTCATAGACCCATGTCTCGTCGCCTGTGATTATCTTGTCTTTCCATTCCGGATCCGTTCTTGTCATTTCCAGCATGTCCTCACAGGTTGCAAGCTGACACAGTTTTTGCTCATTAGTGAGGAATCTTGGGGTGAATTTTACAGGAGTCTTTTTGAGCTTCAAATCTTCGGTTACGATCTTTCCAATCGTTGTTTTAGAGATGCCTGTGTCTTGCTCTAGCTCCAGCAAAGTGGTTCGAGGATTTTCTTTAATCAAATCGGTGATTTTTTGCACATTTTCATCAGTCCTTTGAAATTTTGGGCATCCTTGACGAGGATCATCTTCAATGGAAATTCTGCCAGCTTTAAATCTAGAATGCTATTCAAAAATAGTTGTTCTCTTTGGGGGGTCATTGGGGAATGCTTTATTGAGCATTTCAAAAGTTTCGGTTGCTGATATTTGAAGTTTCACACAAATTTCTATGCAAATCCTCTGCTTCAATTTTGTTCCATCGTAAAATCGCCGCGGCGCTAGGTGTAACCTTTAAATAAATTAGAATGACCTTGGCGCGCGCGCACGTCCCACCTCGATATTGGTACCACCGCGTGTTGCCAGATATTTTTCTATAATAAACAGTCAAATTTATTTACATTATTTATTATTATTTTTTTTTTATGGATCCAGTCCGGGAACTTATGGGACATACCTTGTATATACCAAAAATTCCATCCACGAACAATAGACAGGTCTTAACCCCGAACATATTTTGCTCCTTTCCTTACAGCTATGGCTGTGAAAGAATGAAATATTGGTTAAATAAATGATATTTTGATACAATATATGCTTTTTTAATTAAAGATATATTTATGGATTGCTCTATTATAAAATATATTTATTTATATATATATTTTTTTATTTGGTATTACATATTATTCTTGGATTGTATTGGACAGTATAGAAATTCACCTATCCCCCGATTTACACGGTAGATACGTTCCTGAGAAAAACGTGTAAATCGGTGGATAGGTGTACACAGAAATAAAAATAAAATGCATTGACAGGTTAAAATATGTAGTCAGCACATAAGCTCGGGAGATTCCTCGTGAGATGTGTACACAGCGCATGTGTTCAATCACAGTAGCATTTAGTAGAGTGCGATAAAAACAAACAAAAAAACTTATTTGGAAAACCGTGTAAAAGCTAAAACGTGTAAAACAAGTACCGTGTAAATCGGGGGATAGGTGTATATACAATTATAAATATATATATGTTCATATATATGTAATTAAGGTGTATATCTTGTTTTTGTGTTTCTCGAAAAGAGTAAAAAAAATTATATTAAATATTTTTTATATATAAGGAGGGGAGTTTTCTTTAACAGGAGAAAATATAATAATGCTATAACAAAAATAAATAAATTTATTCAAATAGCATATAGAAAGCGATCTACCAAATATATTTCAAATATTTAAAGGAATAAAAGTTGTTGTTTTTTATCTGTATGCACTTAAATATATAAAAAAAAATACAAAAGCTGAATATAATACCCCAATTATATTTGGTCCACAAATTTCTCAAAAAAAATAAATTAAAAAGAGATTATTTCACAGAGTGATTTACCTGAAATATCATATTTGACCATTAGCCCAAATTGTCAATTAGGATTATGGGGGAATACTTCCGGAACCAATCGATGTCAATTTGGCACCAGACGAAATTTTAAATTTCAAAATGGTGGATAAACAAAAAGAAATTGCTTTCTATATGGATGAATAAGAAAATACTAATGAGGCTTAACTATTTAACTAATATTTTAATTATACTTTTTTTCTGTAAAATCTCTCTTTTAATCTACATTTTTATTTTTATTATATATATATATGTGACAATATAGTGGTAAATGTGGTGAGGAGAGAAAAAAATCACACGACGAGTTGTTAGAGGCAAAATCCAGGCAGCCAGCCGAGAGAGAAAAAAGTGGTGGCGAGTGTGCCGTTATCTCCTGAACGACCGTTTTTCCCTGTGTACACAAGCGGGGCTAACAAAAGATAGTCGCCAGGTGGTGACGCCCCCCTCAGGAATGTGACCAAAAAATGGTCGTAAGTTAGTTTTCTTAGCTTTAGCTGTCCATCTCTCTCTCGTTGGCTGTTGGATTGTTTTATTAATCCTGGAAGAGCATATATTATGACATATATATATATTCAAAACTATTTTAAAGGCGTAAGATTCTTATGTCCATAGTTCTTCTAAAATACCCATTCAAAGAGTCTATCAACAGTATCACTATTAAAGGAAGTTCCAAAAATGCAATATAACAGCGGTATGGTAGATTAAACTAGCGAAACCGCTGAGAGGGTTCACCACTGATGAGTCAGGCCCTCTCATTAATTTTTCCATTGCAGTAAGGGCAGTAAAAATTGTTTAATATCAAAAAGAATCTTACGCCTTTAAAATAGTTTTGAATTTTGATAACAGATTGCGCGCTAGTGCATCATATATATATATAATTTATTATATATAAGAAACTTTCTCAAGCTGATGTTCACTAGTTGGATGTAGGTTTTCGTAGTGATTCCAAAATAGATTCTTCATGGTATTTTTTACTGTAACCATGTCTTATGTGAATTGTATATATCTATATACAGTTACGAGCGTCATTCTTCATCTCCTAATCAAATTTAACTGGACAATACTTTGTCTTTAATAGTATTATAATACTTGTACTGTACTTGTATAGTATTTGTACTTCAAATAAATACGGGTGCAAATATACCTCACTCAATTTTTTTTAAATATTCATTTTATAAAAGGAAAGAATTTAAAAGCACGAATGTTTCTTTTATACATAATGCAAACTTCTACTGTCCTTACTGCAATGATAAATATATTGGGAGGGCTTGGCTCATCAGTGGTGAACCCTCCCAGCGGTTTCGCCAATTTAATCCTCCAGACCGTTTCTCAGAGCTCTAATACTGTATTGGACGATTTTGATTATATACGCAGCACTGTAGGGTAGAATCTCAGAAATGGTTTTCAAGAAGACTATGAACATAAGCTTATAGGACAGTAGAATTACATTCAAATATTTGCATCGAGCAATGCTCTTCCTCAAACAATAAAGACAAGGCCAGTTAGGCATAAATTAACACAAAGCAATAACGCGCCATCTATACATATAAAATGAAAGGATTTAAAAGCACGAATGGAACTGATGAGCCAAGCCCTCCCAATATATTTTTCATCGCAGTAAGGGCAGTAGAAGTTTGTTTTATGTATTATGTGTATGAAAGAAACATTCGTGCTTTTAAATAATTTCATTTTATATGTATAGATGGCGCGTATTGCTTAGTATTAAATATTAATTTTTCTGTTGCATCTCTAATAATTTATTAAATTTTCGAATTATTATTTCAAGTTCGAAATATCCAAATCTGATTATTTTTAAAATTTACTTTCTTTATGTTTCACCATCTATATATATATACACCTCTATAGCCAATAACACAAGACAATATGTTGAATTCGAGATTGAAAAATGTTTATTCAGAAAAGTTTATTTTTTTTAGGTCGAAACTTTCTCAAGCTGATGTTCACTAGTTGGATGTAGGTTTTCGTAGTGATTCCAAAATAGATTCTTCATGGTATTTTTTACTGTAACCATGTCTTATGTGAATTGTATATATCTATATACAGTTACGAGCGTCATTCTTCATCTCCTAATCAACCAACTCTGTCACCGTTTGCTTTTTTTTTTTTTTGGAATGGCGCCCTCCTATTGGTTGGCTACGATCACGCCACCTTTGCCCCCCCATCATGCCTCTCCCACTCGCTTTTTCGTATGAGACGCCTACGGAAGCCAACAGTATATAGACAGATAAAGCATATAGGCTATAGTTATTAACTAATATATGCATTTATTTAAGGCGCCAATTTATAATTGTAACAAATAGTATTTGAATAAAAACATTCAATCGGGTAAAACACGGGCGTTGCCCGGGTCATTCGGCTAGTATATATATATAGATGGAAAATTTGCCGGGAGGAAATTGATCCATAGATTGCGTCAGGTTTTGACGGGAGAGGTGCCTTTTGCTTCTATATATAAAGAAAAAGGCATCTCCTTATCGTGCAACTAAAAGTTGCTGATGGTTTGCGCCATCTATCGGAATAAAATCAACTATTCGTTGATTTTCAGGTATTCCGTAATTGTGGCCAAATACCAATTCTTGATTGAATATCAACAAATAATTGATACTTATACCGATAGCGTAAGCCATCAGCAACTTTCAGCTGAACGATAAGGAGATGCCTTTTTCTTAATTTATTCACCTTATCCCAGTACAATTTCACACAATTTTGTACTATTTTTACATATATATGTATGTACATTCAAGGCGATAGACAAAACTTGAGGAATTGGAAAGGTCGCCAGTCGTCTGTTTCATTTTGAGGAGACAGAGGCAATTTTGTTCACACTTGGTTATCCCATGTGTCTTCAATAAAGGTTACTATCATATCTTTCAGAGTTATTGTCTGAATCCTGATATACATGCTGAAAGGTATAACTTCCTTAAGTTTTGTCCATGAATGTATACAGATATACATGCTAAAAGGTACAACTTCCTTAAGTTTTGTCCATGAGTGTATCTTTCAGAGTTATTGTCTGAATCCCGATATACATGCTGAAAGATACAACTTCCTTAAGTTTTGTCCATGAGTGTATCTTTCAGAGTTATTGTCTGAATCCCGATATACATGCTAAAAGGTACAACTTCCTTAAGTTTTGTCCATGAGTGTATCTTTCAGAGTTATTGTCTGAATCCCGATATACATGCTAAAAGGTACAACTTCCTTAAGTTTTGTCCATGAGTGTATCTTTCATAGTTATTGTCTGAATCCCGATATACATGCTAAAAAGAACAACTTCCTTAAGTTTTGTCTATGAGTGTATCTTTCAGAGTTATTGTCTGAATCCCGATATACATGCTAAAAGGTACAACTTCCTTAAGTTTTGTCCATGAGTGTATCTTTCAGAGTTATTGTCTGAATCCCGATATACATGCTAAAAGTTACAACTTCCTTAAGTTTTGTCCATGAGTGTATCTTTCAGAGTTATTGTCTGAATCCCGATATACATGCTAAAAGGTACAACTTCCTTAAGTTTTGTCCATGAGTGTATCTTTCAGAGTTATTGTCTGAATCCCGATATACATGCTAAAAGGTACAACTTCCTTAAGTGTTGTCCATGTGTGTATCTTTCAGAGTTATTGTCTGAATCCAGATATACATGCTAAAAGGTACAACTTCCTTAAGTTTTGTCCATGAGTGTATCTTTCAGAGTTATTGTCTGAATCCCGATATACATGCTAAAAGGTACAACTTCCTTAAGTTTTGTCCATGAGTGTATCTTTCAGAGTTATTGTCTGAATCCCGATATACATGCTAAAAGGTACAACTTCCTTAAGTTTTGTCCATGAGTGTATCTTTCAGAGTTATTGTCTGAATCCCGATATACATGCTAAAAGGTACAACTTCCTTAAGTTTTGTCCATGAGTGTATCTTTCAGAGTTATTGTCTGAATCCCGATATACATGCTAAAAGGTACAACTTCCTTAAGTTTTGTCCATGAGTGTATCTTTCAGAGTTATTGGCTGAATCCCGATATACATGCTAAAAGGTACAACTTCCTTAAGTTTTGTCCATGAGTGTATCTTTCAGAGTTATTGTCTGAATCCCGATATACATGCTAAAAGATACAACTTCCTTAAGTTTTGTCCATGAGTGTATCTTTCAGAGTTATTGGCTGAATCCCGATATACGTGCTAAAAGGTACAACTTCCTTAAGTTTTGTCCATGAGTGTATCTTTCAGAGTTATTGGCTGAATCCCGATATACATGCTAAAAGGTACAACTTCCTTAAGTTTTGTCCATAAGTGTATCTTTCAGAGTTATTGTCTGAATCCCGATATACATGCTAAAAGGTACAACTTCCTTAAGTTTTGTCCATGAGTGTATCTTTCAGAGTTATTGTCTGAATCCCGATATACATGCTAAAAGGTACAACTTCCTTAAGTTTTGTCCATGAGTGTATCTTTCAGAGTTATTGTCTGAATCCCGATATACATGCTAAAAGGTACAACTTCCTTAAGTTTTGTCCATGAGTGTATCTATCAGAGTTATTGTTTGAATCCCGATATACATGCTAAAAGGTACAACTTCCTTAAGTTTTGTCCATGAGTATATCTTTCAGAGTTATTGTCTGAATCCCGATATACATGCTAAAAGGTACAACTTCCTTAAGTTTTGTCCATGAGTGTATCTTTCAGAGTTATTGTCTGAATCCCGATATACATGCTAAAAGGTACAACTTCCTTAAGTTTTGTCCATGAGTGTATCTTTCAGAGTTATTGTCTGAATCCCGATATACATGCTAAAAGGTACAACTTCCTTAAGTTTTGTCCATGAGTGTATCTTTCAGAGTTATTGTCTGAATCCCGATATACATGCTAAAAGGTACAACTTCCTTAAGTTTTGTCCATGAGTGTATCTTTCAGAGTTATTGTCTGAATCCCGATATACATGCTAAAAGGTACAACTTCCTTAAGTTTTGACCATGAGTGTATCTTTCAGAGTTATTGGCTGAATCCCGATATACATGCTAAAAGGTACAACTTCCTTAAGTTTTGTCCATGAGTGTATCTTTCAGAGTTATTGTCTGAATCCCGATATACATGCTAAAAGATACAACTTCCTTAAGTTTTGTCCATGAGTGTATATTTCAGAGTTATTGGCTGAATCCCGATATACATGCTAAAAGGTACAACTTCCTTAAGTTTTGTCCATGAGTGTATCTTTCAGAGTTATTGGCTGAATCCCGATATACATGCTAAAAGGTACAACTTCCTTAAGTTTTGTCCATGAGTGTATCTTTCAGAGTTATTGTCTGAATCCCGATATACATGCTAAAAGGTACAACTTCCTTAAGTTTTGTCCATGAGTGTATCTTTCAGAGTTATTGTCTGAATCCCGATATACATGCTAAAAGGTACAACTTCCTTAAGTTTTGTCCATGAGTGTATCTTTCAGAGTTATTGTCTGAATCCCGATATACATGCTAAAAGGTACAACTTCCTTAAGTTTTGTCCATGAGTGTATCTTTCAGAGTTATTGTCTGAATCCCGATATACATGCTAAAAGGTACAACTTCCTTAAGTTTTGTCCATGAGTGTATCTTTCAGAGTTATTGTCTGAATCCCGATATACATGCTAAAAGGTACAACTTCCTTAAGTTTTGTCCATGAGTGTATCTTTCAGAGTTATTGTCTGAATCCCGATATACATGCTAAAAGGTACAACTTCCTTAAGTTTTGTTCATGAGTGTATCTTTCATAGTTATTGTCTGAATCCCGATATACATGCTAAAAGGTACAACTTCTTAAGTTTTGTCTATGAGTGTATCTTTCAGAGCTATTGTCTGAATCCCGATATACATGCTAAAAGATACAACTTCCTTAAGTTTTGTCCATGAGTGTATCTTTCAGAGTTATTGTCTGAATCCCGATATACATGCTAAAAGGTACAACTTCCTTAAGTTTTGTCCATGAGTGTATATTTCAGAGTTATTGTCTGAATCCCGATATACATGCTAAAAGGTACAACTTCCTTAAGTTTTGTCCATGAGTGTATCTTTCAGAGTTATTGTCTGAATCCCGATATACATGCTAAAAGGTACAACTTCCTTAAGTTTTGTCCATGAGTGTATCTTTCAGAGTTATTGTCTGAATCCCGATATACATGCTAAAAGGTACAACTTCCTTAAGTTTTGTCCATGAGTGTATCTTTCAGAGTTATTGTCTGAATCCCGATATACATGCTAAAAGGTACAACTTCCTTAAGTTTTGTCCATGAGTGTATCTTTCAGAGTTATTGTCTGAATCCCGATATACATGCTAAAAGGTACAACTTCCTTAAGTTTTGTTCATGAGTGTATCTTTCATAGTTATTGTCTGAATCCCGATATACATGCTAAAAGGTACAACTTCCTTAAGTTTTGTCTATGAGTGTATCTTTCAGAGTTATTGTCTGAATCCCGATATACATGCTAAAAGGTACAACTTCCTTAAGTTTTGTCTATGAGTGTATCTTTCAGAGTTATTGTCTGAATCCCGATATACATGCTAAAAGATACAATTTCCTTAAGTTTTGTCCATGAGTGTATCTTTCAGAGTTATTGTCTGAATCCCGATATACATGCTAAAAGGTACAACTTCCTTAAGTTTTGTTCATGAGTGTATCTTTCATAGTTATTGTCTGAATCCCGATATACATGCTAAAAGGTACAACTTCCTTAAGTTTTGTCTATGAGTGTATCTTTCAGAGTTATTGTCTGAATCCCGATATACATGCTAAAAGGTACAACTTCCTTAAGTTTTGTCCATGAGTGTATCTTTCAGAGTTATTGTTTGAATCCCGATATACATGCTAAAAGGTACAACTTCCTTAAGTTTTGTCTATGAGTGTATCTTTCAGAGTTATTGTCTGAATCCCGATATACATGCTAAAAAGGTACAACTTCCTTAAGTTTTGTCCATGAGTGTATCTTTCAGAGTTATTGTCTGAATCCCGATATACATGCTAAAAGGTATAACTTCCTTAAGTTTTGTCCATGAGTGTATCTTTCAGAGTTATTGTCTGAATCCCGATATACATGCTAAAAGGTATAACTTCCTTAAGTTTTGTCCATGAGTGTATCTTTCAGAGTTATTGTCTGAATCCGATATACATGCTAAAAGGTATAACTTCCTTAAGTTTTGTCCATGAGTGTATCTTTCAGAGTTATTGTCTGAATCCGATATACATGCTAAAAGGTATAACTTCCTTAAGTTTTGTCCATGAGTGTATCTTTCAGAGTTATTGTCTGAATCCGATATACATGCTAAAAGGTATAACTTCCTTAAGTTTTGTCCATGAGTGTATCTTTCAGAGTTATTGTCTGAATCCGATATACATGCTAAAAGGTACAACTTCCTTAAGTTTTGTCCATGAGTGTATCTTTCAGAGTTATTGTCTGAATCCGATATACATGCTAAAAGGTACAACTTCCTTAAGTTTTGTCCATGAGTGTATCTTTCAGAGTTATTGTCTGAATCCCGATATACATGCTATAAGGTACAACTTCCTTAAGTTTTGTCCATAAGTGTATCTTTCAGAGTTATTGTCTGAATCCGATATACATGCTAAAAGGTACAACTTCCTTAAGTTTTGTCCATAAGTGTATCTTTCAGAGTTATTGTCTGAATCCGATATACATGCTAAAAGGTACAACTTCCTTAAGTTTTGTCCATAAGTGTATCTTTCAGAGTTATTGTCTGAATCCGATATACATGCTAAAAGGTACAACTTCCTTAAGTTTTGCCCATGAGTATATTCTGACGGGAGAGAGATCACCTATCATTTTTAAAATCTATTTCTGTTCTAAAATAACTTTATAAGGTACCGCTCAAAAAGAGCAACATAGTTTATGCCATTTACAATGAAAAAATATGAACAGGTTCCTCACAGAAAAAAAAAGTGTACAATACGGGATTCGATTCCGGTTCATGGCTGTCGGGAATCGAAGACTTTAACCACTCATCTACCGACTTCAAATCAATTTCTTTCAAGCAAAATTTCCCCATCAAATCTTTTTATCCCACAAAATTGTTCGTTCAGAGGAAAGAGGTTGTTCATGTGAGGTTTAAACTGAATAACTACTGAATACACATGTGGAAATCTTCTCCTCAACTTACCTTATATGAAAATGTAAGATTGGTTACAAGAAAAAAAAAACCGATTTTTTTTATTATCAGGGTTCTTTACCAAGATGGTGACATTAATGTCCAAAGTGTCAAAATGTGTCCGAAGGGGTGATGCGACAGAAAATTGGAGGGCCGGGGCACTTTCAAATTGTCGTTAGGAAGTGTTGCCATGGTTACGGAGAGCCAGATGGCAAACTGTTCGATTTTCTATGGGACATCCATGTTTTACCGCAGGAACCATTTGGACAACTCAAATGGTCAAATATTGTTTCTCATATAATACCCTTTTTATTTCATTAATTATAATTAGTTTTCTCATAAAATTAAAGATACTTCGGCCAGTAAATATTTTTATTATTTCGACCTTTCGACAAAATTCTTTTGTCTTCGTCAGGAGCTATCCAAAATTTAAAACATTTGGCAAAGCGTTAAAAAATATATACAGTTAAACCTGTCTTTAGCGCCCCCTCTAAATAGCGCCTTCCTCTATATAGCGCCCGATTTTAAACATTAAAATGTAAACATTTTACATTTAAAAGTGACCTGTCTATAGCACCCCCTCTCTATAGCACCCTATTTTGGTGAGTTCAAAGAGGGGGCGCTATAGACAGGTCACCTTTAATGTAAAATGTTTACATTTTAAAAATTGTTTTAAAAAAAGTTTTAACGCTTTGCCAAATGTTTTAATTTATGTTCGCTCCTGACGAAGACAAAAGTTTTTGTCGAAATGTCGAGATAATAAAAAGATTTACTGGCTGAAGTATCTTGAATTTTAAGAACTATGAATGCCGGCCAGGCAGCTTCTATATTTTGAGTTAGTTGTTCAGAACGTTGATGAAGGGAATTTAATAAAAACCAACAAGCCATCTATGGCGCTAAGTTTCTTTACTTACTTTTTATTTACTTTTTATTCTACAAGGCCGCAGTGACCGTTCGGAGGAGATTAATAGAATCGCCGAATGTCGTGGTCCATTTGGATGAGGAAAGTGAAGACTAGAACGCAGCTGATTCCACACTAGCCTTTTCAATGATACGCTAACCTATGTACGGTGTGGCCACTGGACATGTGTCGGACCTGGAGGCTGTTGTTGGGTTCTGTGCTACCTGGAGTATAGGAGCTCTATCTATGCTTCCTTTCTTCCTGTGGTGAATCTCTATAAGACCGGTGGTCTTAATAAAGCTGTATGTGTGTGTGAATTATTATTTTCGGTAAAGTCTTTCCTAGGATAAAAATTATCAAATAATATCTCTACAGAACTTACTGATATGCATTGTATTGATGTATTTATTAAGAAGGAAAGGTTCCATTTTTACATATTAATATAATTATGCTGCACTTTTACAACCTTACATATATGTGATATGGTGAAGTTCTGGTAGCTCTTGTAGAATCCTGTCGACTAAAAATGTGATGAGGTATCCACTCGACTTATTATATGGTGTAAGTCCCTGTCAACTCTCGCTATACTGTGATGACCGAGAGGAACGGTCAGGATAAGGAGTTTTCCAGTACCCCTCTGCACCTTGTAAGACCTTTAACAGTTCTCACAGAGTACAGGCAGTCGTGGTCGAGGCAGAGTGGAAAGCTTGGGGATGTCCACACAAAAAACGAAGACACAGTTGCACTAAGAACGTTCCGTGAACAGATAAAAGTTGAGCTAGGAGCGAAAGATGGGGAGATAGAAGTTTCTTACTGGTCTACATGATGGATGAGATGGACCTGGGGTACAACCGACGAGAGCTCGCGCAGATGGTAAACCAACTGTATTTTTAGCTAGGACGGGGGTTTTATATACCTTTTCTGAGAAAGGGGGTTTTGCCTTTCACCAGATGTGAAGAGTGTGGATCGTCTGGTGACATTCTAAACCGGCGCCGTCCTGACAGCTTCCAATCTATCTTTAGATGTTGTTTGTGACCTCCATCTATCTCGAATTTAGACGTTTTTGACCTTTTGTGTTTGCTCAACTCTTAATCTATTACAGAGTTTTATTTATTTATCTTCAGTTTGTACAAAGTACATTACATATGGTGATGTAATGACACATGTCAATAATGCGTATAATCATTTACAGATGTGTTTCTATTATACAACATGAAAATCTTGTTATAAGTTATATACAATATATGGGGTTGTTGGTTAAATTACCATATATATACAAGGTATGTCCCATAAGTTCCCGGACTGGGTCCATAAAAAAATAAATAAATGAAAAATGTAAATAAATTTGACATTTTATTATAGAAAAAATATCTGGCAACACGGTGGTACCAATGTCGAGGCGGTACGTGCGCGCGCGCCAAAGTTATTCTAATTTATTTAAAGGTTACACCTTGCGCTGCGGCGATTTTACGATGGAACAAAAATTGAAGCAGAGGATTTGCATAGAATTTTGTGTGAAACTTCAAATATCAGCAACCGACACTTTTGAAATGCTTAATAAAGCATTCCCCAATAACGCCCCAAAGAGAACAACTGTTTTTGAATGGCATTCTAGATTTAAAGCTGGCAGAATTTCCATTGAAGATGATCCTCGTCAAGGACGCCCAAAATTTCAAAGGACTGATGAAAATGTGCAAAAAATCACCGATTTGATAAAAGAAAATCCTCGAACCACTTTGCTGGAGCTAGAGCAAGACACAGGCATCTCTAAAACAACGATTGGAAGGATCGTAACCGAAGATTTGAAGCTCAAAAAGACTCCTGTAAAATTCATCCCAAGATTCCTCACTAATGAGCAAAAACTGTGTCGGCTTGTAACCTGTGAGGACATATTGGAAATGACAAGAGCGGATCTGGAATGGAAAGACAAGATAACACAGGCGACGAGACATGGGTCTATGGCTATGACCCTGAAACCAAGCGTCAATCTGCCGAGTGGAGAGGTCAGGGTGAGCCTAGACCCAAAAAATCCAGGATATTGAAATCCAGAAACAAGGTGTTGCTGGTCGCTTTTTTGGATAACAAGGGCATTGTTCATCACGAGTATCTTCCTGCAGGCCAAACAGTTATTAAGGAAATGTATTTGAGCATTCTTCGCCGTCTAAGGGAAGCGATTCGAAAAAAAAGGCCAGAAAAATGGACTAATGGTGACTGGATCCTACACCATGACAATGCCCGCCCACACACAGCGCACTTGGTGACGAGTTTTTTGGCGAAAAACGGGACAGAAATCCTACCTCAACCACCCTATTCCCCAGACATCGCACCAAATGACTTTTTCCTGTTCCCCAAACTCAAAGCAGTTCTAAAAGGAAGACATTTTGACACCAGGGAAGACATAATAGAAAAATCGCTGCTGGCATTGAAGAGCATTCCAAAAGAGGCCTATAAAAACTGTTTCGACAATTGGGAGAAACGATGGCGCTGGTGCGTTGAAGCAAGGGGGGATTACTTTGAAAAGTTTTAATAAAATTTTTTTTTTTAAATCTTACCTTTTTTGTTTATGGACCCAGTCCGGGAACTTATGGGACATACCTTGTATTTGTAATTGTATGTAATTCTACTGTCCTCAAAAAGCTTATGTCCATAGTTCATCTAAAATACCCATTACAAGAGTCTAGCAACAGTACCACTATAAAAGGAAGATCGAAAAATGCAATATAACAGCAGTATGGTATATTAGACTGGCGAAACCGCTGGGAGGGTTCACCACTGATGAGCCAGGCCCTCCCATTAATTTTTCCATTGTAGTAAGGGCAGTAGAAATTGTTTAATTTTAAAAAGAATCATACGCGTCTAAAATAGTTTCGAATCTTACATATATTTGATAAAAACAACACTATATATGTTTAATAAAAACTATACATTAGTTTAATTTTTTAATGATATATAAAATTGCGATAATATTTGTTGTAAGATTAAAATAGGAATATTATTTTACCACGTGATAGATGTGCTTAATAATACCAAACGATACTTATTTACATAAGCAACAAAAAAATATTTCGAAAGTATTAAAAATGTTACTTTTGGTTATATATAATATATTTTTTTACAATTCGTCTGGCGACTAATTTCCTTTTACCAAAATATAAAAAAAAAGTTGAGAACTTCTCAAACTATCTCTTGATATTTTTATTGCAGAAGACCAAATCAAGTTAGGCGCTCTAACCCTAAGGCGCTAGCTACTAAATAATAATAAGAAAGGATATTGTAATAAATAAAAAATGAATATATTTTTTTGGTTATCTTTTGATGTAATGTAACTACCGTATATTAAATTATATTATACTTTTATATATAAAAAAGTTTTAAAATTTCTCAAAAATTAAATATAAGTTAATTTTGGGGATAAAAAAAGAGTATTCTTTGATAAATATTTTCGAAATGAAACAACCACATATTTTGCATTATATCAATTTCTTTTTTATTTTTAGAATTACAGCGTCAATTTTAATTACTTTCTTCCTAAATATATTTATAAATTTATATAGATATAAAATTACCCTTTTTTATTGGTTTCTCAAGAAATTCTATAAGGTGTATTTCGAAAATATGTATATAGGTAGTTGAACTTACATATTTACCAAAATAAACATAACTTTCTTTAATTATGCATTATAAAAATGAATTATGTTTATCACCACCTCTCCCTCCTCAAAATATTCTATATATTAAATTGATCCAATATATGCCTTTTTAATTATATATATATATATATAGAAGCCTTGTTTTAACTAATAATTTGAATATAAGCGCATTTAACGAATGAGCCTAGAAAGACATAGTGTGATAATGATTATAGTTCTTGATCATTCATAGAACTGGCATTTTCGTCTGGTTTTAAAAATATATAAAACAATATTCTTTATCGATTTTGGAAAAAAATATAGCTAAATAAACCAATGATTTAATACGATGCACTAGCGCGCCATCTGTTATCAAAATACAAAACTATTTTTGATGCGTATGATTCTTTTTAAATAAAACAATTTCTTGTATTAAACGCTAAGAACTCTTAAAATTTGGTTAAAGGAATAAGCATAAAAAGACTAAGAGGAGCTTCTTTCAAAATTTTATTCTGCAAGCTTTCGGACTAGACGTCCTTCTACAGGCAAAGGATAGTTGTAAAAACTAACGCATATAAACGATCATTGAGCCATTATAAAGATGACAATATTTACATACCTATATCTGTAAAACTAACATAATAAAAAACTTTATGACTAAGAATTTTGCATGTACAAAATTGGAGAAACTTAAAATTAAAATTTCAAATATGACAAATAATTTAAAAGGTATAATCTAAAATTAACTATTAATAAATACGGAGATTAAAACATATAGAAGTTAGAGATCAATAAAATTGGGCTAAATACCAAGATACACAAGACAGGGGGTCCCACCTTCTTGTGTTTGAGTTGAAACAGAATATTATATGACTATTAGTAAAGAACCTGGTATATGTCTGGGATATCTATTTTTCTATTAATGCTATTGGTTTGATTGGATATGACTGATTCTAAATAAAGTCTATTTTACTTATTGTGTATATTACGGTATAAGATTTTTGGGTGATCTAAGTTAAACTGGTGACCTGTTTGTGCTGTATGTTGATAAATTAACGATTTAGGATCTTTGTTACGGATATTTCGTTTGTGTTCGGTTAGTCTGATATGTGTCGTTCTGCCTGTCTCACCCACATATGTGGACGAGCAATCTTGGCATGAGACGACATATACTGCTCCTGTAGAATGTATGGGAAGGTTAGGACTATCAGATTTGGTGATTGGATGTCTCAATATGGTGGACAGGCCATAAGACATCCAATCACCAAATCTGATAGTCCTAACCTTCCCATACATTCTACAAGAGCAGTATATGTCGTCTCATGCCAAGATTGCTCGTCCACATATGTGGGTGAGACAGGCAGAACGACACATATCAGACTAACCGAACACAAACGAAATATCCGTAACAAAGATCCTAAATCGTTAATTTATCAACATACAGCACAAACAGGTCACCAGTTTAACTTAGATCACCCAAATATCTTATACCGTAATATACACAATAAGTACAATAGACTTTATTTAGAATCAGTCATATCCAATCAAACCAATAGCATTAATAGAAAAATAGATATCCCAGACATATACCAGGTTCTTTACTAATAGTCATATAATATTCTGTTTCAACTCAAACACAAGAAGGTGGGACCCCCTGTCTTGTGTATCTTGGTATTTAGCCCAATTTTATTGATCTCTAACTTCTATATGTTTTAATCTCCGTATTTATTAATAGTTAATTTTAGATTATACCTTTTAAATTATTTGTCATATTTGAAATTTTAATTTTAAGTTTCTCCAATTTTGTACATGCAAAATTCTTAGTCATAAAGTTTTTTATTATGTTAGTTTTACAGCTATAGGTATGTAAATATTGTCATCTTTATAATGGCTCAATGATCGTTTATATGCGTTAGTTTTTACAACTATCCTTTGCCTGTAGAAGGACGTTTGGTCCGAAAGCTTGCAGAATAAAATTTTGAAAGAAGCTCCTCTTAGTCATTTTATGCTTATTCCTTTAAAACAATTTCTACTGCCCTTACTGCAATGGAAAAATTAATGGGAGGGCTTGGCTCATCAGTGGTGAACCCTCCCAGCGGTTTCGCCAGTTTAATCTACCATTAAATAAAACAATTTCTACTGTCCTTACTGCAATGGAAAAATTAATGGGAGGGCCTGGCTCATCAGTGGTGAACCCTCCCAGCGGTTTCGCCAGTTTAATCTACCATTAAATAAAACAATTTCTACTGCCCTTACTGCAATGGAAAAATTAATGGAAGGGCCTGGCTCATCAGTGGTGAACCCTCCCAGCGGTTTCGCCAGTTTAATCTACCATTAAATAAAACAATTTCTAATGCCCTTACTGCAATGGAAAAATTAATGGTAGATTAAACTGGTGAAACCGCTGGGAGGGTTCACCACTGATGAGCCAGGCCCTCCCATTAATTTTTCCATTGCAGTAAGGGTAGTAGAAATTGTTTAATTCAAAAAGAATCATACGCGTCTATAATAGTTTTGTATTTTGGAACCAATAATTTATTTAACTCCTGATGTTTTAGTAACTTCCTATCACTGTCCTCAAGGGGAATGGTTATTTTGAATCCTAGTTCTATTTTTAAGTAGAAATATTTCTACTAAATATTTATATTTATAAATAGAACAAGAATTCGAAATAACCATTCCACTGAGGACAGTGATAAAAGGCACTGAAACGTCAGGAGTTAAAATAAACCATTGGTTTATTTAGCTATATTTTTTTCCAAACCAACAAATGACCTTTAAAAACCTTTTATAATACACTATAATGCGGCTTGTGATTGTAGATCTAAATTTGACAATTATACCACAAATGTTACTTTTGAATGAAAAATCGAAATTTATTTTAAGGAGAAATAACGATTATTTCTAACCTTAGTGATTAAGTATGAAAATTTCCAATAAAATTCTGAGCCTCAATAGAAAAATTAAATTACCCCCGCAGTACATAGCTTTTTGTAATAGCATGGATCCCGCATAAGGAATTTTAACCTCAAGTGTTTTCCCGATTTATGTATATATTTTATTTATTTTAAACTTATTTTAAAATGGATTTCTCGCTCGCTCTCTAGGTGTGTTGATACGTGCTTGTTCGTGGCAATTCCGCTTCAATATTCAAATCTTACTTAGTTGGGTATATATACCTCTCCGCACATTTTCTTGGATTACCTGAAGAAAAGCGTTTTGCTTGAAAGCTTGTATTTTCAATAAAAAGAAACTCACCACGTTATATTTTAGTTTTCTCTTTTAACTTTTAAAACGTGGCTAAAGTATGTCTGAAGTATGAAAGGATGAATTGTGAAGAGTAATGATAAACGTAAAAATACAAGTGTCCAGGGATGGGAATCGAACCTACAGTGTTCCACTTACCGGGTAGATGCCATGTCCACTAAGCTACGCTGTACATATTTTTCCGTTGGTGAATATTATATAAAGTTTATTTACACTGTGGGTTCGATTCCCATCCCTGGACACTTTTATTTTTCCGTTTATCATTACTCTTCACAATTCATTCTATCATACTTCATCTCTAAGGTTAGAAATAATCGTTATTTCTCCTTAAAATAAATTTCGATTTTTCGTTCAAAAGCACATTTGCGGTATAATTTTCAAATTTATATTTAAAAACTTTAATGATTAGTTTCACGCACAACTCTATCTTTGAGTAAAACCTTTTAGAACTGCAAACGAATTGAATATAAAAAACAACACGTGAGATAGAAAACATTAATTTAAACATTTTATAAATTTAAAATAAATTCTAGAACTGTAATGTCCTATTGGAACGAAGAGAAGTTTAAAATTAAGAAAAAAAAACGCTATTTTTATTTTTTCCCCCCCAAAAAAAACTTTCAATTTATTAAAAAAATTAAATTAGAAAGAAGGGGGGCTGGAATTTAATTTATCAATTTTAATATAAGTCTTTTAATAAATCAATTTATATTAATAGAGTTTGTATTGTGGGTTCTTTCTTAATTTAATTATATAGAGGTTTGTTATCTTCTGCATGCGCAATAAACCTATTTGGTTTATGCGCATTGCGTTTTTCTATGTTTGGAAGTGACATGTATAGATGTAAATCTAATTAAAAAATTAACTAAACCTAAAATTCTTGTGAGAAAAACGTAAAATATTTTAGTTAATTTGTCATAAATTTAAATTTAATAAATTATAGTTTTAAAAGGCACACTAAAAGAGATTGATATACATGTATATTAGTTAATAAAAAGGCATATATTGGATTTAATAAAAGATTTATATTCCAATATTTCGGTTGGTTAAACGCCAAATCTTTATCAAGGCATTACAACCGAAATATTGGCAAATAAATATTTTATTAAATACAATATATGCCTTTTTATTATCTAATTTTTCAAGTATGGATTACTCTAATTTCAGAATAACACATGTATATGTTTTGAAATTAGAGCAATCCATAAATAAATCTTTAATAAAAAAAGGTATATATTGGAATATCATCTATTTTGCCAGTATTTCAGTTGGCGTTGAGCCAACTGAAATATTAGCAAAATAAATTATATTCCAATATATACCTTTTTTATTAAAGATTTATTTATGGATTGCTCTAATTTTTATAAATACTTATCAAATGTCTAATTTGATATTTAAAAATATATACATTATTTTCTTTTAAAATATTTAACTCTTATGTATGATGTATGTTTGAGTTTAAATATTGCCACGTGGACAATTAGGGAAGACCAACTTCGGGATGACACAGCAATTTATTTCAGGCAAGAACAAACTAAGAATGATAAACAAAAGATAAGCCATGAGGGAAATTTACAGATTATCAAAGTATAAACATTAAAAATTATACTCTGTTAATGAAATAATACATACTTTGACATATATAGTTTACAATGTGAAAAAAAAAACAATACAAAGTGAAATTGTATATTATGATATATTAAGAAAAAGGCATCTCCTTATCGTGCAACTGAAAGTTGCTGATGGCTTGCGCCATCTATTTATTCCGATAGATGGCGCAAGCCATCAGCAACTTTCAGTTGCACGATAAGGAGATGCCTTTTTCTTAATTTATGCACCTTATCCCAGTACAATATCACATTTGTACTAATTTTTCACATTATGATATATATATGAAATTAAATAAGATATATAGTCATATATTCTAACCACTCATTATGATATATATATGAAATTAAATAAGATATATAGTCATATATTCTAACCACTCATATGAACATTTTAGATTGCAGTACACCGTTAAGTGAATTAAAAAAAAACTAAACGTTGATTAAGGTTATAGAAGTTTGTATCATGTATAAAAGAAAAATTCGTGCTTTTAAATCTTTTCATTTTATATGTATAGATGGCGCGTTATTGCTTTGTGTTAATTTAGGTTATTCCATGATATTTAGCCAACCCAATTTCTTTTATTTATTTATTTATCAAATCAGACGCGATATCCCTACAAGGGATGCTTGCGTCAATAACAACACTAAATTCAGATACTATATTACAAAAAGAAAAAAAAATTAAATAATTACAAGATTTGAAAAGATAAGAAAGAGGACATTAAAATCATTCTTGATTTTACATCACAACCAACAAAATAAACAAACCAAAAATATACAAATAGGAAATAATTAAGGTTTTTCTAACCAAGAGAGAAAATCATAGATATATTTAGAGAATTTTCTAAATTTAAAATACGAGTCCTTACTATTTACAAACATAAAAAGATCCTTGTATTCGATGTTTTCCCGGTTTCTGTAGTTCTGGAAGATTGGGCACTCAAGAAGCAGATGACTGGAATCCTGCTTTCTCTTTCCACATAAACATCCCGGATCGTCTATAGCTCCTATTCGAAACAGAAAATCTCCGAAATTTCCATGTCCAGTAACGAATTGCACATTGTAAAAGTCAGGGCGGAAATATTTTGGAATGCCCAAAGGGAAAAAGAGACGAAATTGATCACTTGTATTAGAAAACATATCTTCCATTCTTGTTCTTAAAAATCCATTTATTATTGAAGGAGAATGTGGACTGAACGTTCGTTGGTCTTCCTCGCTTAGTTGGTCCAATTCATATTTAATCAATCTTGATTCGATAAAATCAGTCAGGAATGGGATCTCTGCCAGACAGTGGACACAATTTGAGGAAGATGTTTTAAACGATCTAGTAGCCCAAAGAACAATTTGGTATTGCATCGAATTTAATTTCTGTTTACAGCGGTTATTTATTTGGTAAAACCAAATTTCAGCTCCATATGTTAGAATAGGTCTAATTAGCGTCTTATACAAAATTAGCCTTTTATTAGAGTTTATACCCCATATTTTGCCGCTGAGGGAAAAAAAGCAGATTTTTCATGCGATGCGCTTTATGCAAAATCTCATTGATGTGCGGGGTGAAATTTATTTTTGTTTTGAACCTATGATTAGATAATTTCATTCCCAAAATTTTGATTTCATTTGAAGACTTTATGACGGTTTTTTGAAATTCCAACTGGAACCTATGGAAATTGTGAAAGTGAATCAAGTTTGTTTTTTCTGGATTTATTTTTAACTTGTTTGAGCGACACTATTGAGTGACATAGTTTAGGGTGTTCACTAACTCAGTTTTTAGACCCTCTAAATTATAATGCCAACATTTAATAGAGATGTCGTCCGCGTAGCAAATAATTTCAGCGTTTGTTGATTTAAAATTCATTAACATATCGTTTAGCAAGATGTTCCATAATAACGGTGACAGTGGACTACCCTGAGGACATCCCTTAGTAAGGTTTTTGGAGACCGTTTTGCCACCGTATGACAGACAAACTGTCCTTTTATTATTCAAATAGGATTGGATGATTTGAATCAGAGAGCTGGGAACGTTGTCTAAATCCATTCTTTTTATTATAGCTGGCCACCGTGCATTATCAAAAGCCCCTGATAAGTCCACTGCGATCAACGCCGTCAGTTCTCTTTGCTTGTGTTCCAGAATAGTTTCAGTCAGCTCTTTCATAGCAGTAATTGTTTATTTATGCCTGGAGAAGCCATGTTGTCTATGACTCATCAAATTGTTTTCGTCATAAAAGGTAGTAAGTTTATTTTTAATAATATTTTCGAAAATTTTTGAAATGTTTGATAGCAAGGAAATTGGTCTGTAGCTTTTACTAACATCATAACTTTAGGAATGATTTTCACAAAAGAGTTTTTCCAATAATCTGGGAAATATCCCAAACTTATACATTTTCCAAATATTTGATGGAGGATTATGGAAATCCTAGGGTAGGCGTATTTTATCATATTATTGCTAATATTATCTGATCCAGGTGCTTTCTTATTTTTGAATAATACAATAATTGATTCAATATCTTTTAGGCTTATGATCACTTTGTTTCTATTATTGTAAATTGGCGAGTAATATCTAGTTGCTTTGTGAAGTTCCTCCTCGGAAGAAATATCATCGTCCGGGAAAAGATCGTTCAATGAACTTTCCATTTTTGAAGTCCTAGCAAAATCCGGTGCGTTGTCAATCAATGGAATCCCTGTTGTGTTAAATGATGCTTTTAAGGTTTTGAAAGTTTTATAAGTGTTCCCAAAAGGATTAGTTGATTCGTTTTCTTCGAGAAAGAATCTCCAGCTTTTAAATTTTGCCTTGTTAATGGCTTTATTATATTTGTTACGAGCAGCTTTAAATAATTTTTCATTAATTATTTTGCCTCGCGCGCGCGCGATAGAATAAATTTCTTATATAATTAAAATCATTTTTCATTTTTTCAAGTTTATTCGTCCACCACTTGAATTTGACTTTGTTTTTGTTTATGGTTGATTTTAACTTGAGGGATGCGTAAGCTGCTTCACTGATAATATCTGTGAGTTTTAAAACAGCTCTATCTACACTTTCGGAATTTTTTATTTGGTTTGTTTCATCCACGAGGCTTAGCAATTCGGGGGAGGAAATTTTTTCATAAAATGCATTCCAGTTTGCGTCAGTTTCGCTGAATTTCCACGTTGATTTATAACCGTTTATATGACTATTGTCTTTACTAACGATCTCGTAGGTTATTGTCACGTGATCGGAGGTGTCCGTCATTATGGATGTATTCCAGTTTTTTAATAGACTGATTGAATTTCTGTTGGAGATAGTGAGGTCGATCACGCTAGAATTACGACACGTTGTAGTTTTAATATTATGGACGAAGAGATTGTGTTGGTTCACTATTGAATGAAGTTTGTGACCATTTGAGTTTGTCTTTCGATCATACCAGACGGGATGCCTAGAGTTAAAATCCCTACAAAGCAGAATCGGTTGAATTTTGAAGTTTCCAAAATTTCCTCAATAAACTTTTGATGGGTTTCTGAAAAAGAATTGGGGAGAATGTAAAAATTCGCTGTAATAATATTTGACTTAGATAAAAGTATTGAGCTTGTAGTACAAAATGAGTTGGTGAATTGATCTATCTTATTGTATTTTAATCCTTTATTTAAAATTATTGTTGCCGAGTTTATCTTGTTTCCTTTAGCTGTTAAAACTGAATGCTCGTCTCCGCCAAAAATAACAACATTGTTCACTGTGTAGGGCTCCTGAATAAATAATATGTCTGGTGGGTCGTTAGCTATCTGAGCCAGGAGCTCATTTGTTGCGTTTATGCTTTTTCTTAAATTTTGTTGCACACACTTAATTAATGGGGCTTGCATTTTATCCTTTCCTGACTCGTATGAGTTAGTTACCTGGTTGTTCAGTTGGGAAATAACTTGTTCTTTCGATTATTCTGTCTATTTGTGCCTTATACATAGGGCAGTCCTCCGAATTTGCTCTGTGTGATAAGGGCTTGTTTCTATACTTAGGATGTTGAGAGCAATTAAAACACTTGGGAATTCCTGAACAATCATGAACTCCCTGAACTCCACATATTCCGCACATTGGGGTGTTAGGGCATTCTGCCATTTTGTGAGAGGGATTAAATTTAAGACATTTCTGGCATTGTTTCACAAAAATCTTATCTACAACAACGCAGCGTTTACAATCAGTGTAGATTTTATTATTTAATTTCCTAATGGTTTGATAAACCCTAGGAGAAACTCGTAAAACTATATTGTGAGTAGGGGTGTTAGATTTAGTGCAGAATAATACCTTAATTTCACTTTTCATATCCCTTAGTTCGTCGTTCATCTGACAGATTGTTTCTTCGAAGGAATTTACCTCGGTGATTTTATTTACATTTTTAACCATTATCGTCGGATCTCTTTTGGTCGGAATAAATGTTTTGCATATATTTGTTAGCTGAGTTGATTTGCATATTTCCTCTTTTAGAAAATTAGATTCGCGCTCGTCCGACATTTTTATAATAATAGATTTTTTAGTGTTTATAATTTTATTGACCCGAACTTTCTTATTTTCCTCTCCTAACACTCTGATCTTATTAACAATAGCGTGGTGTACATCTTGATTATTTCCCTCATTAAAAGGCTGCGCTATAATTACAAATTATTTTTCACTAATTTGTTTTTTATTTATTGTATCTCTCGTTGTTTGAGTTTTCACAACCTCTGAGAAAGAGGGCCTCAGTGTCTTGAATTCTCCCTTGAATTTGTCCAGTTTTTGATCTAGGACATCAGACACTTGCACAGAAAGCTGATCTAAAAAGTCCCGATTATTGATATCCCACAAGGCCGTAATACCATCTTTTGTCTGCTTTACCATTGTGGACAAATAGGACAGATCATTTTTTGTGAGGTTATTTTGGTTCTGTTTGACCTTATTGTCAAAATACTCATAGATTCATCTAATTTTACAGTCAATGTTCTTATTAGTAAATCCATATTAAATTTTATGCAAATCTATTTTCCTTTTGTCCATTTAATTTAAAGTAAATAGTTAAAATTAAATAATGAGCGTTTCAGCGACTATACTTAATGCTATAATTCAATTCAGTGTTTTAGATTCTTATAATACCATCTAAACACTTACCGAAATCGAGGAGCGATGCGACGCATCCCAATTTCTTGCTAAATCAAAATAAAATTCAACCACGTACGCGTTTCGGGTTGTTGGCCCTTGTCAGCGTGGTGCAGGGTGTATCTCAACGAACAAAATTTTAACCCATTGAAATTTCTCTATGTTGGCCAAATGGTTTGGTTCCTGTTCTTCTAAGTTTTTTTATCACAAGATAAACCTGGTAATTAACACGTCATATAATTAAAAAATGTTTCATTAAAAAAGGCATATATTAGGCACATATATATATTTATTACATAAAGATTTTCTTGTTGATTTTAGATAGATTCATTGATCATTTGCTTGATCCCGAAATTCATAAGCATGTGACATTGTTCGGCAGTCGTGGCAATAATATTAATAAAAATAGTTATCAAAAATAACTTTAATTGAGCTTATGGAATATAAAAAAACATAATTTGATAAAAGTAATGCCTGGCTTAAGGCGTAAGAATAAAAAAAAATAAAGTTATTTACATAATGTACAAAAGATTTGAGCCGGCCATCGGGAAATAACAACAATGAGTTTTTATAGGGGAAGAGTGACCTCTGTCGGTTGATTTAGCAGAATATTTGAATCTATGAAATATAATTTTGAATATAATAATATTTTCATATAACATATATATATATAGGGTGAAAAAATAAAGAATGGTTGATGTTTATATAGCTCTATATAATTAAAAAAAACCTTCCAACCAGTAATAGATGTTCAAAAATACAACTTAGTATCTATATATATAGTAGAAAATATGTTTTATTACTTAATATATAGCTTTTTGTTTATATAAAAATATTATTTTATTTAAAATTATATTTCATAGATTCAAATACTCTGTTAAATCGACCGCCAGAGGTCACGCTTCCCCTATAAAAAGTCATTGTTGTTGTTTCCTGCTGGCCGGCTCAAATATTTTGTACATTATGTAAATAAGTTTATTTTTTTATTCTTACGCCTTAAGCCAGGCAGCACTTTAATCAAATTATGTTTTTTATTATATATTACTTTAGCTCAATTAAAGCAATTACTGATCTGAACTATTTTTAGTATTATTGCCACGACTGCAGTATCACATACTCATGTACCCTTTAACAACCTAAGAAAAATTTTATGTAATATATATATATATATATATATATATATATGTTGTTATAACTTGTAAAAGAATGGCGAACAGTCAATCGAAATACTGGTAGATATAACAACTTTATCATTCCCAATATATAAATTATTAAAATCAATTTAAAAAGGTATAGAAAACGATACAGACGAAAAGTTAGAGCAAACCTTTTTACATATTGATCGATCTAAAATTTTCTCAATTTCATATTAATTTATTCTAATACTTTTATCTGGGAAAGGAGAGGACATGGAAAATATAGATTTCTGTGAGTTAATTAGGATAGAGCAGTCATTTCTGCTGCCATCATCTTCCAATAGAACAAAATTAGCAGACGCTTCAAATTTTATCAGTATTTCTCTTTTGGGTCAAAATTGTAAAAAAGAGAAATAAATATAAAATTATCGAAAATTTCGTCTTTGATATCTTTTGAATTATTGAGCACACATCGAGGGTTCTCTGAGGCGGTTTTGAAATATTGATTCTGTGAGTGGGGATAATCCAATTATCATCATCATTGAAGTATCGTTTGGTGAATAATCAATTTATTTGTATATAAGTCCTAATTTAATAAGTAATATATAATTTGTGTTTTGAAACACACATACATTCATTAGATATCAAATTCTTTAATGTTTGCTTTTTATTTAAACCCCTCTGGTGAAATCTCTATGATTAATTCCAATTAAAATTATTTGACCATGAGTAATTTTCAAAATATAAGCTTGGCTATTTTTATTGATTAGGAATTTATTACCTGTTAATTAACAAAAATAATATTAATTTCATCAAAAGGTAAAAAATGAATTATAAAACATATAATATTTAACACACAGATTTTTTTTAATTCGGAAGCTTTCAGTTGCGCGATAAGGAGATGTCGTTTTTTCTTTAATATATAAAATTGCCTGTATGGTTTAAATACATAACCTTGACTGATAGGAAAAGAATAGATGCATTCATGAGAATTTGTTTATGAAGTACTGTAAATGCTCCATTTAATCTATCAAATGCAATTTTAAAGCAGGACTTAAACCAGCCTAATATTGAAGAAATATACATATCCTCGACCCAGAAATTATATCTAAAGCTCTCTACTTCCCAAAATCCAGTTATACAAGAATTGTTCCAATTTGATGGAGACCTCAATCCAAGACATAAAAGACCTGGACTTCACTCTACCTGAACTGTGACCTTCCAGTCAGTTCTGAAGGCCATTTTCTAGAAATTCTTGATGCCTAACATCCACGACAAAGTGACTCGTGAGCTTTATGCTCGAATGGTACACTGTAAATTTGAGAGGAAATAAATAAATAAATATAAAATGGTTTGAAAAATATTTATAAAACTATGGGAAGTGTGAATCATCACACTCTTTCAACCTAAATCATATGTAAATATATTGTCGCGGAGATAAATAAAGCAAGGGCAAAGTTGGGGATAAATAATTTATTATAAGGGGTATTTATAGGGAGAGAGAGTTTTGTACAACTTACCCCAAGTTAAAAGATAATCCTAATGAACGGCGTTAGCCACCGTCCCGTTTTCCTTATTTACAGATCAGCTTCCCAGAAGCCCCCACACCTGTGGTCCCCCCCGGGGTCCAGGGATGATTGACAGTTGTCCCATCTGGATGGAGCTACTTGACAATATATTTAATATAAAGAAGGTATATAAAATACGAAACTATTTTAGACGCGTAAGATTCTTTTAAAAATAAAACAATTTCTACTGCCCTTACTGCAATGGAAAAATTAATGGGAGGGCCTGGCTCATCAGTGGTGAACCCTCCCAGCGGTTTCGCCAGTTTAATCTACCATACCGCTGTTATATTGCATTTTGGAACTTCCTTTTATAGTGATACTGATGCTAGACTCTTGGAATGGGTATTTTAGATGAACTATGGACATAAGCTTTGAGGACAGCAGAATTTCATATAATTATAAATATATAAAATAATAAATAAATGTATCCTGACCAAAAGCACATGTGCCTTCTTTATATTTTTAATATTAACACCTGACCTTTTTAATTTTTTCTATTGTTTTTTTTTTCATATATGTAAATATAATTTCAAAAAAATAATAATAAATAAACTATCCCCTAAAATTGTGTGAGTTTAAAATATAATGGTGTGAAAATAATATCCCTACATTTTAACAACGCGAACATTAGTGACATACTCAATATATTCGGCTACATGAACTCAGTAGATTTTGTTTAAATATATACAAATAAAAGATTACATGAGGAGCTTCTTTTTCGAATTATTGCGAGCTTTCGAACCTTTCGGTTCTTCTACAGGCATGGATAGCATGAATATACTAACGATTAGGTTAGTATATTCATGCTATCCATGCCTGTAGAAGAACCGAAAGTTTCGAAAGCTCGCAATAAATCGAAAAAGAAGCTCCTCATGTAATCTTTTATTTGTAAATACTCAATATAATGAGATTCTGTATTTTTCATACGACTTGAGAGAAAAATAAATGACTGTAATTAAAAAAAACAGGTTCCCCATTCTATCAAGAGTTTAGTTATCACCATGACAGTAAAACCCCAGTTAATTAAGACCATGGATTTTCCTAAGGCTGAGGGAGATCCTAAGGTTCAATTGACGCCAAACAGGTTTTCCTTTCGGTTCGATATATCGTATTGTTTTCTTCCTAGGTTTCTAATTAAGGGGTGTGCAACCATTAAAGGGCAGAATGTAGGTAGGGTATTGTATTTTACACACCTATGTATTTATTTTTTTATATTTATTTTATTTCAACACACAAAACGTAATATCCCGGCTAAAGATAAATGCATTAATTTATATATATGAATAAGAAAAAGACATCTTCTTATCGTGCAACTGAAAGTTGCTGATGGCTTACGCCATCTATCGGAATATTGATTTTGATATATTCCAATTTTGGCCAAATACCCATTCTTGATTAATCAAGAATGGGTATTCGGCCATTTTTTAAATAATTAACAATAAATATTCCGATAATAGAAAAATATAAATAAATACTATTTCTAATTAGGATATCACATTAAAATTTGCGTAAACAAAGTGATTGATATAAGAGTTAAATCATTTATAGATATATGTTTAACAATCGATGTCTCACTTCTGTAAATATGCAAATATTCTCTATGATATTTTAGTATATAAAATTGAAAATTACCATTTCACAAATTGGGATATCACATTAAAATTTGTATAAAATATTCTATTATCGAACTAAACATATTTTGATGGGGTTTTTTTTTTCACCTTGTTGCGCGCGCGTTTTTTAAAAAAAAAATCGTTTATCAATAAACGTATTAATATTTCATTTCACTCATAAAAAAGTGCGAGATTTTATTTTTTTTTAACTTTTAGAAACCTTAATTAGACACCTTTAACAATCCATAGTAGAATACCAAACTTTGTAAAAGAAAAAAAAAAAGGTTCAACTTTTATAATCTATTGGAGACAGCTGGTAAAATTTAAAAGCTTAAAGAATGATTTAACTTTTTCCCTAAATTTTTCTTTTCTTTTTACCTGTATTCTAATTATTTTATTAATAAAATTTAGAATAATTCCAAACGAAATAAATCCATAAAAATACGTTAAAATTTAATTAAAAACTTAGCCCTAAAAAGGCGGGTTATGCCTTGATTGAAGACCCTGAATTAACTAGATCCTTTAATTAGTTTCAAAACGCCCAAGTTCATTAAATAGTCAAGCAGACGATGTCTTAATTTATTTTAAAATGTCTCCCGGAAAAGCCAATATGATTTCTATCCAATTCGACATTTATCGTTTGGATTTTAATGGGTCTCTTTATTTGATTGGCTAATGCTTTCACTAACGAGTTCTGTTGAAACGATAAACTTTGTAACTAATTTTTAAATATATATTTTTATCGACCCGTTTTTTTTTAATTGCTTCGAAATACGTTTTATATAATCGTTTGATTCTAATTAGGAAATATGTAATTGTGCTGTAGTGTGCTTTATTTTCTAATTTTTTGTTAAATATATTTTTTTAGAGAGAGAAAGGAAGAATGAGAATTCAAATATAAATGTTATATATATATATAAGGAATACATTTTAGATGAGATAGAGATATAGAAATTTAATTATATCCAAATATATTAATTATATTGTATATATACATATATTACTTATATATATATATATAGCTATATATATATATTGAAACAGCAAGTAGGTAAACAGCGTGGTAAGTTTCTTTATTGGGAACTACGAGCTTTCGGACATCAGCTGCCCTTCATCAGGTACAATGGGTGGTTGGAAAAAGTGAACCAATATATACATGCAGTAAATTAGCATAAGAGAAAGCTAACTAACATCTATTTAAAATAATTAAGAAATTTACATAAGAACTAAAGATAAAAGTACGAAATTTCTAAAAAATACGAAATTTCTAAAAAAATAGACTAAAAATCTGTGTATGACGGATAAAAGGTAAAACACGAGAAAAGGGATGGGAAGAAGAGCGTAGGCATCTAGGCACAATGAAGGAAGGAAGCGAAATAAGATGTCAGTGGCCAAGTTTAGAAAAAGCAGTATATTGAGGGGGGAGATCTATTTTCCTATTAAAACTAGGGATGGAGTGAATTTAACGGACACTGAACTCTCCGCACCACAAATATCCCTATTGTAGAAGGGCCTTAATTTCTGCCTACCCAAGAAACCAGATCTTTTGTATACTGTGAGCTGCATCGAGGCCTCACTCCAGCACCAGGCCTTGACAGATAAGCACCACATTCGCTCCACCATCACTGGCAAACTCCTTGCTGATTCAAAGAAGTCTTTCTCCCTTCCTTGTGCTGTCAAGAGAGACCTCACCACCCTGAAGGCTCTAAAGAATCAACGCGACACCATCATCACTAGATCGGACAAGGGTTCACAGGTTGTTTTGATGAAAGCAGAAGATTACAGTAAGAAAATGCTCAACATTCTCTCCGATCCTAATACATTTCAGGAAATTTCCGCTGACCGAGTCAAGGCCATTTCAGGCAATTACAGGGCATCACTCAGGTCCCTCCTTAAGAAGGGCTGCATCACCCCTGAACAATTCAAGCTTTTCACCTCCAACATCTCCAGCATTCCTTATATTTATGGGCTCCCTAAGACTCATAAGCCCGATATCCCTCTCAGGCCCATCGTCGCATATCATCTTTCGCCCGCTTTGCATTTGGCTAGATATCTTTCAAACTTCCTTAAGCCCCTTGTCAAAGCCCACAATATTTATTCCATTCAAGACTCCTCTGATTTTATCGCCAAACTAAAAAACTTTTCCCAGTCTGGCAGCCCCACTATGTCCACTTTTGACGTCACATCTCTCTTCCTAAGCCTCCCACATTCTTTGATTTTTGATGGGTTAGGCTCACTCCTCAACTCTCCTTCTGTCTCTAACAAAGATCAAAAAGTAGTTTATGAGCTGTTCAACATCTGCTTGGGCATGAACACCCTAGAGTTCAATGGGCGCTTTTTCTTGCAGATAAGAGGCTCCCCCATGGGCAGCCCTCTCTCTACAACCGCAGCTGAGATCGTAATGTCATATTTGGACCGATGGTTAGTTTCCCAGATCCACCTAGGAGTAGTAATGTGGGCGAGATATGTCGATGACATTTTTTGTTTGCATCAGAGCACTGACCACTCCCCTATCCTGACTGTTTTAAACTCCTATCATTCCGATTTACGTTTTACCCACAATTCTTCCCGTTTTAATTGTATCCCGTTCTTAGACGTTTTAGTGGTTAATCTCCAGGGCCGTTTCCATACAACTGTTTTTCGTAAAGCCGGTTTTACCCCTTCTTACTTGCATTTTTCATCACAAACTCTTTCTAAGCGCGTTTTTACTCATTGCTTCCTTCCTTTATTCAGTAGAATCGAAAAACGGATCGTTTACCTACACCTTTTATCCGCGGGTTACCCACGTAACTTTATCGATCGACATTTTTATACACCAAATCACGACAGTTCTATTCCTCCCCCGTTTAAAGATGTTTGCGTTCTTCCGTTCTACTACGAATTCCGACATCGGTTTTTATCTGCGTAAATTTGGCATCCGCACGTTTTTTAAAAAATCACCTTCCCTAGGCACATCGTTACGCCATCCCCTCACAAAAAGCTCCGTCAGGCCCAGCCCCCAATCTTTCTCCAATGCCATCTACAGAATACCGTGCAACGACTGTCCACAATCATACGTCGGAGAAACTGGCCGCACCATTGCCACTCGTGTCCTAGAACACGAACGAAACATCCGTTCCCACGATCGTAAGTCACTACTATATCAACACAGCCACGAATTTAACCATTCTTTTAATCTACGCAACACGATTCCGGTATACAGTGAAGTTAAGAATAAATATCAACGTTTGGTCCTGGAGGCTCTCGTGTCTAACTCCATCCCTAGTTTTAATAGGAAAATAGATCTCCCCCCTCAATATACTGCTTTTTCTAAACTTGGCCACTGACATCTTATTTCGCTTCCTTCCTTCATTGTGCCTAGATGCCTACGCTCTTCTTCCCATCCTTTTTCTCGTGTTTTACCTTTTATCCGTCATACACAGATTTTTAGTCTATTTTTTTAGAAATTTCGTATTTTTTAGAAATTTCGTACTTTTATCTTTAGTTCTTATGTAAATTTCTTAATTATTTTAAATAGATGTTAGTTAGCTTTCTCTTATGCTAATTTACTGCATGTATATATTGGTTCACTTTTTCCAACCACCCATTGTACCTGATGAAGGGCAGCTGATGTCCGAAAGCTCGTAGTTCCCAATAAAGAAACTTACCACGCTGTTTACCTACTTGCTGTTTCAATTTATTGAGCGTGGCTATAATTATGTCTGATCCCAACCTTGTACATATATATATATATATATGTGATAACCGAGGGTCTCTCGATGTGGTGTGGTAACCGAGAGGGGCAATCCTGTAGTAACCGAGAGGGACAGTCAGGGTGTGGAGAGTTTTCCAGTACCTCTCTGCACCTTGGAGGACCTTTAACAGTTCTCACAGAGTACAGGCAGTCGTGGTCGAGGCAGAGTGGAAAGCTTGGGAATGTCCATACACACAAAAAAAAAAACGAAGAGACACAGTTGTATTAGGAAAGTTCCGTGAACAGATAGGAGTCGAGCTAAGCAGCAAAAGATGGAGAAATAAGAAGTTTTCTTACTGATCTACGGCATGGTCGAGCATCAGAAGATGAAGTGACGAGTGCTCCCGCTGATGGGGGAGTGATATTGATCTAAAAAAAGAAAGGTCACAACTTCCATCAAAATAGACGTAAAAACTATGCTCCATTTATTAACTGTCTCCACAAACTAACGGACTCGGGTCGGTGACAGAGCTACAATTTAGAGGCCACCTTTGACTGACGAGTGTCATTAGCCCAAAATCATGGTCTTCAGGTGGGCATTCTGAATTTACCCAAGCTGGTGTTGTGGCTTTGTCAACGACCTGAGTCAGCTTAGTTTGCAGAGACTGTGAACAGATGGCCCTTAGTTTTTAACGACTGTTTTGACGGGAGAGGAGAGCTTTCTTTTAATAATATAAATTATTATGATGCATTAGTGCACCATCTGTTATCAAAATTCGGAACTATTATAGACGCTGGAAGGGTTCACCACTGATGAGCCATGCCCTCCCATTTATTTTTCCATTACAGTAAGGAGATTATAAATTGTTTATTTTTAAAAAAAGAATCATACGCGTTTATAATAGTTTCCAAGTTTAAATTATATTGTTACGTTTGTGAATTTTAATTATTTCTTTTTCTTTTTCACTGATTTTTTATATTAAATTAAAAAGTAATTTTGTTATATCATCATGACATGCAATCTATTATTTTTAAACAAACGATAATAAACAACAACAACAATGTATAATTTGCATCTTCATTATTATAAAACACAATAACAAACATAAATTAACAATTTAAAAACATATTTTAAAATTTACCACAAAAAAAAAAGTTACCATATATAAAATTATGAAAAAGGCTGGAATAATTAAAAATCAACGAGAATAGTTGATATTTATTCCAATAGATGGCGCAAGCCATCAGTAACTTTCAGTTGCACGATAAGGAGATGTCTTTTTCTTAATTTATGCACCTTATCCCAGTACAATATCACATTTGTACTGTTTTTTAACAAATATATAAAATGTTTTATAACAAAAAGGTTTAAGACGCTCAAGTTTCGGGCAAGCTCTTTCTCAGAAAACTGAAACTTTTTTTATATTTTAGTTTGATGAGGAAGGGCTTCTTCTAAAGATTTTTTATACAATTAATAAAAAATAGTTGAGGTGACTTATGCCTTTTTGTAATTTGTATATAAAAGAGTGGGTGGACGAGTGGGTAACACCCTCGATTCCCGACAGTCATGAACCGGGATTGAATCCCTCGTTAACATTTTGTTTAATATGTGAATAACTTTCATATATTATTCACTAGCCGAATGACCCGGGCAACGCCCGTGTTTTACCCGATTGAATGTTTTGATTCAAATATTATTTGTTACAATTATAAATTGGCGCCTTATATAAATGCATATTAACACAAAGCTATAACGCGCCATCTATACATATAAAATAAAAGGATTTAAAAGCGCGTATGTTTCTTTTATACATAAAACGAACTGCATATGTTAGTTAATAACTATAGCCTATGTGCTTTATCTGTCTATGTACTGTTGGCTTCCGTAGGCGTCTCTTACTGGGAAAAAGAAAGAGAGGATTCCATTTGGTTATTAACTAATATATGCATTTATTTAAGGAGCGACCCACTCCAACACAATAATTACAAAAACGAAAAAGCGAGTGGGGGGGGGGGGGGGGCAAAGGTAGCGTGATCGTAGCCAACCAATAGGAGAGCGCCATTCCAAAAAAAAAAAAAAAAGCAAACGATGACAGAGACGAAAACTGATTAAGAGATGAAGAATGACGCTCGTAACTGTATATAGAATTGTTTCAATTATCATAAACTAGGTTGCTCTTGTTGAGCGGTACCTAATAAAGTGATTTATGGGTCAAGCATATCCTGACCGCATTCATATGAGCATTTCTAGATGTCAGAACGCCATCTAGCTGAACAAAAATAAACTAAACGTTTATTTAACTTTTTCATGATATTTAGCCAATCCAATTTCTTGATAAATCAAGAAAAGTCAACCACGAACGGGTTTCGGGCTGTTGGCCCTCGTCAGCGTGGTGTAGACTGTACCTCTACGACCAAAATTTGGTCCCAGAGGCTTACTGAGAAATCAAGAAATGGGTATTTAAGTCCAAGTTTTAGTATTTTAATATTTATTTTTGAAATGGAATTTTTTAACTTTTAAATCTTTTTATTCAATTTCATACCGGAAAGTTTAAAAAGTGGTTAGAAAATTATACACGATAACGCTTTCTTTGTTTACATTTGGCCAAATTTAGCAAAAACGACTTGATTTCCGATCAAAAAATCATATTTTAAGTTAAATTCATTTTGTAAATACATTCTAAACTTTTTACAAAATCTGGATTTCTAGTGTTTTCATGCGTTGAATAATGTAAATAACTTATGTAAATAAACTTTTCTCCTTGTTTGGCGCAAGTATCCCTTGCGGGATATTTCGCTTTGGAAATAAAATCTACTTATATAATTGCCTTATTCTGTCTGTGTGAAGTTCACGGATAGATTTTGGTCAGAATGGATAAAATAAAAAAGTTTCAAGGGATGGGAATCGAACCCACGACCTTCCGCTTACCGGGCAGATGCCATGACCACTAGGCCACATGACCACAGTTTATAATTGTAATAAATAGTATTTGAATCAAAACATTCAATCGGGTAAAACATGGGCGTTGCCCGAGTCATTCGGCTAGTGATTGAAAATTGATAATCACTCTACCAAAATATGTATTAATTATAAATAATAAATGGATAGAAATCGAATTATTTCGCCGAAACTGTAACATTAACTCGTGTATTACGTCTCAAAGATACGACGCTGGCAGCGTACAAGTTGTTATTGCTTATTGCGAACGCTCCTAACAGATAAAGTAGTAAAGTCAATACTGTGTTAGAGAGAGTGTAATTGGAATACTAAATGAATCAATAGTTTAATGAACTTAGAAATATATCGGTGAAGTGTTTAAATATGTTGACTTTTCTTATAATTTTTAATGAAACTGATTCCAAGAAAATATTAATTGAACATTATGTTTATTGATTTACAAAAGAGAAAAATATATATATAAAAGGGAAACTAATATTAAAAAAAGGAACTTTTCTTGTTTCTGTTAGCGCCTATTTACCTGTGAGCTTACACACACTCTGTGGTAACAATTAATTAATATATATACAACAAAATAAATATAAGAACTAATTTTTAAAAAATAAAATGGCGCATTCTAACCTGTTTTCTCTATAAAATAAATTATACACAAGTATATCTTCATTAAAAAAATACATATTTGTGGCATCGATAATTTTTATCCAATCAATATCTTTATTTATATATATAGATTTACTTATGGAATGAAGTTTTATTTTCTAAACAGAAGAAAATATAAAGAAAAAAGAATATACAGAAGATAACATTTCATTTTGCCGCCAAATTTGTTTTTCCAAAAGAAAAAAAAAAAAAAGAATGCGATGAAATCAAGCTGAAAACAGCTCTTTTGCGCAGTTTTTCTTTTTGGAAATGTTATAGACTTAACAAGAACTTTCACATTTAGACAGAGGATGGTAGTTTGAAAGAGGAACTTTAGTAAATGACCAAAAGACGCCAAGCTGTCGGTCAGACGATACTTTTAAATTGGCGGGAAATTTTATACGCCCAATAGCATAGGCTTAGGCTAAGCCTAAAACTTTTCAAAAAGGATTTGAGAGCTCAGACTCCTTCGTATTTTAACGGTTGTTTACCCGCTAGATTAATGAGCCTCTCGTAATTAGAGATGTGTTTGCAGATAGAAATGGCTGCGCCATGTTTGCCTTCTGTGAGCGGTACGACATTAATTAGGCATCGTCTGGGATTTATTCTTTTTTGACTGGTTGAAATATGTTCTGCTTGTATAATTATGAAAGATTGAATTAGAGATTTGTATTAATTATTTTTGTGAATGTGCGTAGGTCTATGAAATATATTTAAAATAATTTTTCGCGAGATTATTTCATTTTTCTTAATATTGCGATATATAGATTAATTTGTTATAATAAATTTATTTAGTTATTCAATTATGAGGGAATAAAATATGTTTATTGTCTATTAAAGTATAAAAACATTTTAATATATTTATAAACATTTAATTTTATTTCTATTATTTTTTTTTTTACTTGTCCCTAGTAAACGCGGTACAGGCCATGATAATCATGATGGGTAATTAGCGACCACTTTTACTGTAAGTACACCACATTTTTTTACACACATAGAAAGAATTTCGACTCTTTTGCATTTAGAAGTGTAAAATAAGAAAATAAACAGTATAAATGCCTGTAGAAGGATTATATATTCCGAAAGCTAGTATTTTGCACGAATAAAGAAAAGCATATTTCTACTGTATATACATATACTAGCCGAATGACCCGGGCAACGCCCGTGTTTTACCCGATTGAATGTTTTGATTCAAATACTATTTGTTACAATTATAAATTGGCGCCTTAAATAAATGCATATGTTAGTTAATAACTATAGCCTATGTGCTTTATCTGTCTATGTACTGTTGGCTTCCGTAGGCGTCTCTTACTGGGAAAAAGAAAGAGAGGATTCCATTTGGTTATTAACTAATATATGCATTTATTTAAGGAGCGACCCTCTCCAACACAATAGTTACAAAAACGAAAAGGCGAGTGGGGGGGGGGGGGGGGGGGGGGGGCAAAGGTAGCGTGATCGTAGCCAACCAATAGGAGGGCGCCATTCCAAAAAAAAAAAACGGTGACAGAGACGAAAAGTGATTAAGAGATGAAGAATGACGCTCGTAACTGTATATCGAATTTTATACTTTAATGCAATTTCTCTTCTAATTATAGTTTACAAGTGTATGAGAGATCACAGTTTGATTACTTGCACTCTCTGGTGGGGTTAGACTGTTGGAATAATCGGGGATCAGTGAAGTATTTTTTTTTTCTTTAGAAAAGTGGGTTTCGATCCTGGATCGTAGCTAT
>CP092871.1:95160444-95221171 GCA_030710605.1 Cordylochernes scorpioides
AAATTGTCCTCTGGCCCTCTAAAGTTGAAATCAATTTGTATATTTTTTTTTAAATTAAATTTCAAAATTTATTTCAGTGAATCTATACATATAAAATGAAAGGATTTAAAAGCACGAATGTTTCTTTTATACATAATATAAACTTCTACTGTCCTTAATGCGATGAAAAAATATATTCGGAGGGCTTGGCTCATCAGTGGTGAACCCTCCCAGCGGTTTCGCCAATTTAATCCACCAGACCGCTTCTAAGAGCTATAATACTGTATTGGACGATTCTGCTTATATACGCAGCACTGGATTAAATTGGCGAAACCGCTGGGAGGGTTCATCACTGATGAGCCAAGACCTCCCAATATATTTACCATCGCAGTAAGGGCAGTAGAAGTTTGTATTATGTATAAAAGAAACATTCGTGCTTTTAAATCCTTTCATTTTATATGTATAGATGGCGCGTTATTGATTTGTGTATATTATATATATGTTGCACGTATTTGCGGAGCCAATGCCCTGATAAAGAACGACCAGGTGAAAGCTTGCCTCCCTTTTTTTAATAAAAGAAATTCATAGAAAATATGTTTTCATCCATATTTTATATTCAACATGACACACAACATCTATATATACATTAGAACCTCCCTGTAAAGAACAACACCTAATTGCAGAGACAAAGGCACTTTATTAGGTATGAAATTGAATAAATAGATTTAAAAATAAAAAAATGCCATTTCAAAAATATATTAAACTACTAAAACTTGGCCTTAAATACCCATTTCTTGATTTCTCAGAAAGCCTCTGGAACCAAATTTTGGTCGTAGAGGTACAGTCTACACCACGCTGACGAGAGCCAACAGCCCGAAACGCGTCGTGGTTGACTTTTCTTTATTTATCAAGAAATCGGGTTGGCCAAATATCACGTAAAAAGTTAAATAAACGTTTAGTTTATTTTTGTTCAACTAGATGGCGCTCTGCCATCTAGAAATGTTCATGTAAACTCGCTCAGGATATGTATTCTTTAGTTTTAAAACTACAGTTAAACCTGTCAATGCGCCCCCTCTTGGGACTCACCAAAATAGGGTGCTATAGAGAGGGGATGCTATAGACAGGTCACTTTTAAGGTAAATCGCATCGTACTACGTATTTAAAATCGGGCGCTATTTAGAGGGGGCGCTATAGACAGGTTTAAATGTACTTTAAACATATTAAACTATGAAAAAACAACATAAAAAATAAAAAATAAGTGGGTCAGGTGTTGATATTAAAAACAAAGAAAGCATATCCTGACCAGGAGCACATGTGCTTTACAGAAGGCAGAGCGCCATCTGATGGAACAGAAATCAACTAAACATTGATTTAGCCTGTTCCCTGATATTTGGCCAACCCACTTTCTTGATAAATCAAGAAAAGCCATCCACGAACGCGTTTCGCGCTTTTGGCGCTTGTCAGCGTGGAGTAGGCTGTACCATTGTGACCAAAAAGAATTTTAGTCCCAGAGGTTTCTTGAGAAACCAAGAAATGGGTATTTTAAGGCCAAATTTGCGTGAATACGCTTAACACATGAAAATATAATGTGCTCCTGGTCAGGATATGCTTTCTTTATTTTTAAAATTACACTATTTATTCTAAACTAAGCTAATTTAAGTAATAGAAAATAACAGGCGACGTACAGCGCCGCCTATGAAAGTTGTTGTTTATTGCGAACGTTTCATTGGTAGAAACATTCGAAGGCTTTCAATAACATTATTACACTATACTCAAGCTAGAATATTGGGTTCTGTTAGAGTATGTACCTCCCAAACATCGTATTGGATCATGTAGTCAAGTTTCTTCAGAGAAGGTCGTTGAACGAATGGTATAAACTGTTGGTTCTTGAGAGCCATGAACCGGGATCGAATCCCGCGAGCATTGGGCACTTTTTTTTCTAAAAAATACATTGCTCCAATGGCCCCCGATTCTTGCAAACGTCCAAACCCACCTGTAAGTACAAAGTAATCAAACAGAAGCTCTGGCACATTTGTAAGTGTATATGTTGAACTGCTTTCTATATATATAGACATGTGGTGCATTTACATTAAAAGCAGTTGCTAATTATTACCCATCATGATTATCATGGTTTGTACTACGAGTATTAGGGTTATAAAGTTTTAAAAAGTATTTTAAAAACGACAAAGTTTTTATCCATGCGATATCGTCCCTACAACTGCAAACTATCGAATGTGAAAAATTCAATTTTGAAGGAGAGAGAAATGAAGAGACCATGTCATGGTCTCTTCATTTCTCTCTCCTTCAAAATTGAATTTTTCACATTCGATAGTTTGCAGTTGTAGGGACGATATATCTATATATATATCTATTTCATGATTTTTCAAGATGCCTTAATGACCCAGTTTTTTGGTCGTTGAAGTACAGTTTGCACCACGCTGATGAGGGCCAACAGCCCGAAACGCGTACATGGTTAGCTTTTCTTGATTAATCAAGAATGGGTATTTGGCTAATTCTGGAATAATTAAAATTCAACGAGAATAGTTGATATTTATTCCGATAGATGGCGCAAGCCATCAGCAACTTTCAGTTGTCGCGATAAGGAGATGCCTTTTTCTTAATTGATATATCTATTGTACAAGAATTTATAAATTACTTTTAAGTTTTATGTTCAATAAATTGATAAAGAGTGAGCAATCCTTCGAAATATTTTGAGATGAAAAACTTTTTTTTTTTAGTTCACAGATCCAGGTAAAGCCTTTTTATTATACAGTAATAACTTGGATAATATTCGAACGTATTTAATTCTAAAACGTCTTCATTTCAAATATTTATCTTGGTCCCTAGAATTTCTTATAAATAGAATTTATAAGATAACAATTCGAGAATCAAGGGACGAGTGTCTTTTGTACGTTGATTTATTGTAAAACGCTCAAGCTTTCGGGCTGACCGGCCCTTCTACAGGAGACAAGTGAAAACATATGGAACATTGGATACTATATAGGGAAGAGACTATTTACATATTTAAAAACTACAGGGATTTTGCATATCTATGAAATTGTATCTAATATTCCTGTAGAAGGGCAGCTTGCGCCCGAAAGCTCGAATGATTTTTCAAATAAAGAAACTTATCCTTTTTGAATCTATTCGTTATTATATCTATGAAATGTTGAGAGGAATAATTAGCATACTAGGAAATTATGGAAAGGCGAAATTAACATGCATGATAATAGCTATTGAATGTAGTAGAGTTAGGAATATTTTCTGATGTCTATGAGGGAGGAGGGGGGGGGGGGAATACACACCGATGGAGGATACAAGGCTATGGGAACAGGGATTGGTAGGATTCAGGGAGGTCGATGTGTCTATTGATGGCATGGAATAGAATTTATGTTTTTAATTGGAATTTCTTTTGTTGTTGTTGTTGTTTAGTCCCTTGGTCTTTGAATTACCCAAGTTCGACGGTATGGTAATAACAATAAAGCTTCACTTCAGATAAACAAGAACAATTCTTTTTGTATTTTTTTTCTTTCTGATCGTTTTTATGATTAAAAAAGATATGGCAAGGACTTCATTTCAGTAGGTCCTCTTCAACAGGGGAAAGTAGACGCCCAGATAACTTTTCGTCCTTAAGTCTGAAATCAGAAAGTTGGCATTTCACAAACCGCCACAGAACCATTTCATTACTGTGTCTATACACTGCATAAAGTTTACAAAATCATTCGCATGTATTATTGCATTTTAAAAATTGAAAATAACAACCTTATATTTCGAAAATGATACTTCTGGGTTTTTCTACATTACTATACACTTATGGACAAAACTTAAGGAAGTTGTACCTTTTAGCATGTATATCGGGATTCAGACAATAACTCTAAAATATACACTTATGGACAAAACTTAAGGAAGTTATACCTTTTACCATGTATATCGGGATTACGACAATAACTCTGAAAGATACACTTATGGACAAAACTTAAGGAAGTTGTACCTTTTAGCATGTATATCGGGATTCAGACAATAACTCTAAAATATACACTTATGGACAAAACTTAAGGAAGTTATACCTTTTACCATGTATATCGGGATTACGACAATAACTCTGAAAGATACACTTATGGACAAAACTTAAGGAAGTTGTACCTTTTAGCATGTATATCTGGATTCAGACAATAACTCTGAAAGATACACTCATGGACAAAACTTAAAGAAGGTGTACCTTTTAGCATTATATCGGGATTCAGACAATAACTCTGAAAGATACACTCATGGACAAAACTTAAGGAATTTGTACCTTTTAGCATGTATATCGGGATTCAGACAATAACTCTGAAAGATACACTCATGGACAAAACTTAAGGAAGTTGTACCTTTTAGCATCATGTATATCGGGATTCAGATAATAACTCTGAAATATATTACAGTGACTTTTATTGAAGACACACGAAATAACCAAGTGTGAACAAATTTCCTCTGTCTCCTTCCAAAAAAAAAAAAAAAACGATGACCGGCGACATCAAAGACTTTTCACTTCTAAAGTTGTATCCATGAGTGTAATTTCCACAAATCTCTATTGTATTTAATATTTTAGTGCCATAAATCTCTAGCAGGTGGCAGTGTGATTTCCTTTTTTTTTAACAGAATTTAGTTTCATTTTGCGTTTCCTTTATATTTTATCTTAATTTATAAATTCATTATAATTTTATTTATAATTATAATCTATATAAGAAATAAAAGCATGGATATTTATTTTTGAAATAAAACAAACTTTCTACTATCCTTACTGCGATAAAAATATAAAAATCTTTCTATGTAATTCTACTGTTCTATAAGCTTACGTACACCTTTTGCATAAATACCATAACTAAGATTCCACCCTTCAGTGTAGCATATATAATCAGAATCATTCAATACAGTATTAGAACTCTATGAGGCATTCTGGTGGATTAAATTGGTGACACCTCTGAAAAGGTTTACCACTGATGAGCCAAGCCCTTTCAATTATTTTACATCACAATGACAGTAGAGAGTTTATTTTATTTGTAAAATAAACATTCTTGCATAATGTCTTTATTTCTTATTTATAACTTAATTGGATATATAAGAGAGAGATTGAAACTGATTTATTACAATGTCCATAGAATATATATGTACTGTATGTAAATATATGTATGTAATATATAAATATGTATGTATGTATAACATATATGTACATATAAACATGTATGACAGCGAAAGTGTCCCTAGGGGGACATAGCGCTTTAAATTGAAATAAAATAAAACAATGTACATATATGATTATAGATGGGAATTTTTCCGGGAGGATATTGATCTAAAGAGACAAGGGTCGCCTTTCCCGTCAAAATAGACGTCAAAACCAGACGCCATCTATTGACCGTCGCCGCAAACTTGCGGCCTCGGGTCGATGACAAAGCCACAACACCAGCTGAGACCATGGTTTCGGGCTGATGGCCCTCGTCAGTCTAGGGCGGACTTTATTCCATGAGATCCACACGGGATCTAATGGAATCTTGACAATCTGCCAAAGAAGTGTTTAGCTGGCAAAGTGGCTGGGCCAAATAGATGGCGTCTAGTTTTGACGTCAATTTTGACGGGAGAGGCGACCCTTGTCTCTTTATATAAGATTATATAAGGTTAAATACAGAATAAATAAATAAAGTATCTAATTTGGGATTTGAACCCTTTTCGTTTTTGTTAGAAATCAAGGCTCACTCGGCCACCGAACCTTTTAGAGATTTAGTTCTCTAAATAGCCTGTAGGTGGCACCACTATAGTTCTATTAAGTTAGTTAATATTTTGCTCTTAATTTATGATATATATAGGGGGGGGGGTGAAAAATATTTATAATTTAAATTAAATGTAGAGGAGGGTTTGATTTATGAATTATGTCATGATAATATTAATGTTGTAGAAATTCATTATTTTTCCCCGTCGTAGTGGATTAAAGCACTTTTTAAATTATTAAATTAAATATGATAAATGATGATGATAATAATCCAATTACCTGGGGCGCCTAAAATTACACCGCAGGAAGAAAAAATTTCACACCAATTAGCTATAGTGAATTAAGATTAAAATATCATAGAGAAAATTTGAGTCTGTTTAAGATATTGCCATCTTCATAAGGTATATATAAGAAATTTGAGATATTTTTGACTATTTAGAATGATTTTTAACGCCTTGCTAAATTATAAAAAAAAGGCATCTCCTTATCGTGCAACTGAGAGTTGCTGATGGCTTGCGCCATCTATCGGAATAAATATCAACTATTCTCGTTGGATTATTATTCCGATAGATGGCGCAAGCCATCAGCAACTCTCAGTTGCACGATAAGGAGATGCCTTTTTTTTTTTATAATTATTCACCTTATCCCAGTACAATATCACATTTGTACATTTTTTCACCTTGCTAATAGTTTTAATTTTTGTTCGCTCCTGACGAGGACAAAAGATTTTTGTCGAAACGTCGAGGTAATAAAAAGATTTACTGGCCGAAGTATCTTTATTTTCAAGAAATATTTTTGACGTGAATATGGTGATTCTTTTAAAAAATAAATCAAATTTCTACTGTCATTACTGTAATGATAAAATAATGGGAGGACCTGAATCATCAGTGATGAACTCTCCCAGCGGTTTCGCCAGTTTAATCTACCATTGATAATATATTCTTCTTCTTTCTTATCAACAACAAACAACAACAACAAAGGCCTTTATTGAGGACCTCTCGTCCTATAAAGGATTCGCCAGTTTACAGAGTAAGAGAAGAGAACTAAGAATACAGAGAGAAACCTACATGTAGTAGGTATAGTATTTTCTACACTGTGACTATATACAACAGCAGCAACAAGCCTTTTACTGGTCTATATCATTCTAATCCTGACATAGATTATTTGCATATATAATTATTTACATCAATTAGATTATGTATATAGCCTCCTCTTCTCTTCAGCCGTCTTCCAAAATTTGAACAACGCAAAAGCTCCAGCTCTGTTTCTCACCACCTCATTCAACAGGAGCTCCAAAGAGAGTCCCTCGAGGCCTATTTCACTGAGGAGCACTTCTCGTTCGTTCTTCTTTCTTATCTCCACTCAATCATATTAAGGTACAAGCTTGTGAAGCATGTTGATGGTGTCTGCCGGGGAAGAGCAAAGCTCATCAATGGATGTATCAATACAGTCAATAATGTGTTTTGGGGTTACAGGTTGAGAATTGATAATATAATCATACCAAATTGATTTAGTTTTGAAGAATCAAACGCGTTAAAAATAGTTAATTTTTTTAGAACAGATGGCATGCTAATACATAGAAAAAAAGTAAATACTCAAATTTAGTCAAAATAAACAAAATAAATATCTAAAAAAACCTAATAAAATAGTATAGAAGTTTAATTGTACTGGGAACAGGATGATAAAATAAGAAAGAAAGCATTTCGTTGAGGAAAAAGTTTCTTTTTAAAAAATCGTAAGAATCCCTTCTGAAATATAAATTACAATATATTTTTTCATCGAAGTAAGGGCAGTAGAAGTTTGTATTATGTATAAAAGAAACATTCGTGCTTTTAAATCCTTTCATTTGATATGTATAGATGGCGCGTTATTGCTTTGTGTTAATTTATGCCTAACTGGCCTTGTCTTTATTGTTTGCGGAAGAGCATTGCTCGATGCAAATATTTGAATGTAATTCTACTGTCCTATAAACTTATGTCCATAGTCTTCTTGAAAACTATTTCTGAGATTCCACCCTTCAGTGCTACGTATATAAGCAGAATCGTCCAATACAGTATGTTCCCGGAAAAGTCTCCACTGAGACTTGTGCGGGCGAAGGCAAGAATAATTCCGTCCAATACAGTATTAGAGCTCTGAGAAGCGGTCTGGTGGATTAAATTGGCGAAACTGCTGGGAGGGTTCACCACTGATGAGCCAAACCCTCCCAATATATTTTTTCATCGCAGTAAGGGCAGTAGAAGTTTGTATTATGTATAAAAGAAACATTCGTGCTTTTATATCCTTTCATTTTATAAATTACAATGAAACGCAGATGCGTGGATGAGTTTCATATTTTATTAAACGTTTTATTTTTCGTTGTATACTCCTGAAGAAGGAAGTACCCGAAGAGAATGTTTAATAAATAAGAAACTCGGAGGCTGCGTTTTATATCGTGATTACGATATTTCAAGCTTTCGGGCACAACAACCTTTCTCTTGACAGATATAATTACGCTACTAACACTTGGAAAAATTAAAAAAATCCACATATATCATCGAAATTATCTTTATAAGGAGAACATCCTTCTTGAAATCCAAATTGTTTTCAAAATATCATACATACAAAGAAGTAGGAAATATGAGAGATATGCAATTAACAACAACAATAACAACAAAACCTTTATTAAGACACTATTGTCTTACAAGGGGATTCCCCTAAAGGTTATATATGTACACGAGTGAGGAGGAAAAGCAATTTAGAGGGGAGGGGGAGCAATCAGCCGTTGTCTGTGGAGTTGAGCACCTCTTCTCTCATTTTATCAATCGCCTTGAAAAATTTAAAATATTTATAAACAAATGTTTTATCCAGCAGGAGAGCATTAAAGATTTTATATACATGTTGTTCATTGTAGTGAGCTAGCTCCGAAATTTCGCGAATTTCCAGTCTCTTTTCATGTAGGAATGGGCAATGGAATAGATAGTGGACCAAATTGTCTTGGATGCCAACATTGCAGAAGTAGCAATTTAAAGGGTCGCTGTTCCAAAATCCCGTGATATCCTCGCGGAAAAGTAGCCATAGAATCCTTTGACGGGCTATAAATCGTTTAATTTTCAAAGGGAGGTTTGATAGTAAGTAGTCCTCCGTCATAAAGGAGCTACTTAGAGATTGGTAGTGAATAAAATGAGTTGAGCCTTGTATCTTAGCTCGGTCAAATTGGAGTAGCTGGTCCACTGTGGTTTGAATAATTCTTGGCATTTCTCCTCGCACAGCCATATAATCTTCACAGTTCTTAAGAAAAGAAAAACCCCTAGAGTCAATGATGCTATTCAAGTTATGAATAAAGTTGTTTCCCGCTTTTCCCACAATTGAAACTTTCCAGAGCTGGGACAAGCAAACATAGGGTAATCTTGTCCTGTCCATTTTTAAAATCCGTATCCAGAACTTTAGAATCAATTTCGTAATGTTTAATTCAAGGGACATCCTTGCGGTTTCTGTTCGTAAGATGTAGCCCGGAGTATATTTGGGAAGGTCAAGAAATCGCCGTAGGAAAATATCCTGGATCTGGTTTACAACTCTTATCTGATTCGTCGCCCACAGTGGGGCCGAGTATAACAACGTGGATAAAACTATGGAGTCAAGTAGTTTCATCACTGCTCCGAACGATTTGGTTCTTGACTTAGATAGTATTCTCCATACTGCGTTTGTAGCAACCAATGCTTTGCTTTTAAAGTGCTGCGCCACGTAAGCAGTTGTATTCTTAGTAGTTAAGGGGTAGCCAAGATATGTATATTTTGAAGATACTGTCAAGAGATATGCAATTATACCTGTCGAAGGGCAGTTACATCCGGAAGTTTGTATTGTCGTGATGGAAAAGATATTCTTCCCTCAAGCGAATTTTATTTATAATTTTACCGAAGGGACAAGTTCCTAACTTGTTTCTTTAAATCACAACACCATTTTGTTTAGTAAATTCGACCGATAGGATGTTATGAAATCGAAGCCGTCCCTGTACTGATGAGGGCCATAGCCCGAAACCTTTGTAAATAGGTTGTTGACTTTGGTCTAAATTGGCCAAAACTGGACTTGTGTGTGTGTGGCTTATTCTTTATCACCACTAGTCAGGTTTTTACTCGGGTGTTGTACATAATACATTGTTCTGATGCATAATTAAAGGGAGAGGTGCCTCTTTTGGTACATAATGATATATGTGCGTAAATAAGGCTCTAGGCTTCTCGCGTTCGAGAGCGCAGCATGCATTGAGCGCGCTAGTGCAGGGGCACCATCGGAGAAGTCAGCGACAGTCGCCCATAGCTAACAAGTCTGGAGGCCTAAGGAACCTGTTGTCGCCTTGAAGACGCAGAGAACTCAGAGTGCAGAACCTTTTGGTTTAGCTCAAAGCGTACTTCCAGATAATCGAAATTCGTCCTGTTTAAGATCTTAACCTGGCCATTAAGAAATATCTAGTCACAGCTCCAACCGATCCTAAAATTGGCCTGACGAGACCCCGAACTTAACGACCTTCCTGGGCTGGACCACAAGCCCAGCACTGCACCAAATAAACTGAGTATTACATCCTCGCCTTTGTCTCATCATATTGCCACGTGGAAAATTAGGAAAGAACAACTTCGGGATGAGACAACAATTTTATTTCAGGCAAGAAAAAACTATGGATGATAAACAAAAGATAAGCCACGAGGGAAATTTACAGAGAGTAGCAAAATATAAACATAAAAATGACCACTCTGTTAATAAAAAATAATTAATTTAATAAATACTTTGTTACAATATTGGTGAGAGTCGGACGTCGTCGGGATCAGCCACACATGGATGAGAACCAGCCAAAAGTAGCAGTTGGTGGCGTCGCGCGGTGAGACCTGGAACCCCTTCAAGCAGAACTTGATACAGAAGAGTTTCTTCAGTGCCTTTTTGCATCTATGTCATTGGACAAATAAATTTGGATCGTCCACATTTTGGGACGATTTCTCCCTCCAAGAACAAGAGAGTGTTCTTCTTCATTACAAGAATAAAGTTGAAAGCTTATCCCAGCTTTCATTCGGTTCCCTTTGTATTACCCATCCCATTAGGATGTTGCCGTCCTCTACCTCAGTTGTACTCACACTGGGAGGTATAAATAGGGGTTTTATATTTATTGAGATTAAGACCAAATGACATTTCTCAAAACCCTCCAGTACTAGAGGATACCTCTGAGTTACTGATGATTTTATTATAAGTTTATAGTTGCAAGATATATCAATTAAACCTTCTTCTTTCTTATCTCCACTTAATCATATTAAGGTATAAAGCTTGAGACTTTTGATGGTGTCTGCCGAGGATGAGTAGAGCTCATCAATGGATGAGTCAATACAGTCAATAATGTATTCTATTAAACCTTTCATGTAAACAACACATGTGATTGTAACCTTCTCTCAGGAGTCTATAACACACCATTATTAGATCCAAGATATAACATTTATTCTTCTGTATTCAATAAATATTGTGTTTTAATAATACAGTAGAACCTTCATGAGAATACACCTCTCTACAAAGGACATAAGGAATAATTTCTAACGCTTTGCCAAATGTTTTAATTTTTGTTTGCTCCTTACGAAAACAAAAGATTTTTGTCGAAACGTCGAGACAATAAAAATATTTACTGGCCGAAGTGTCTTTTATTTGAAGAAGTAATCTGTTTGTTTGTTTCTGGATATTTACTGAATAACTTTCCGTTTTTGACGTGACAACGTCTTAAATTAGGTTGCGGCTGGGAGTCACTTATGAAAAAGTGTAACGCCCGGTAACGTTACGATGAGTCATCGAACGAGAGTGCTGCGCGCGCAGCGCTAGAGAATTAGGCGCATTGAATCGGCGCATGCTTGTCTCTGTCTTTGTCTTTCTCGAACGTTCTTGGCGTTGGAAAAACAAGAAAGCGTCATAATACAAGTTCACACGTGTGGTTAAAGTATCGTCAGCTGTGTCTGTAGTGAAAATGTGGAGTGCTTAGATTCGTCATTTACAACAACTACAACAATAAAGGTAAATAATTGTACACTGATATTTCATTATCGTAAACTATGATTGATTGATTAATTGTTAGATTGACACAAAAGTTGAGAAACTGAGTTTATAGGTTATGTCATACTATTGATAAATGTTGATAGTGTTAAGTAAATTATTAGTTTAAAATTAATTAATTAATTAATTATTATTTTACAAATTTTAAATAGTTTCAAATTTATTTAGCAAAAATTTGAACCTTCGATCTGCATAAATGTTTTGATTTTCGAATTGATTCTTTAAAATTACAAATATTAAGAAAAAGTGGCAGATATAAGAAAACTTTATTTAAACTGTGTTGAGCAAGAATTTTAACATCTAATTTAAGTAAATGTTTTAATTTTCAACTTCATCATTTACAATTACAAATTTTATTTAATTTCAAATTTATTTAGCAAAAATTTGAACCTTCGATCTGAATAAGTGTTTTGATATTCAAATACCAACGCGGCTGGTGGAGTGGCGATCTATCGTAAATTATCATCGACATCTACGGCGGAAGTGTTCCAAGTTGCGATTACAGACGTAACTCGTGTCATTAAAACCAAGGGTGACATGTGCATGACTGAAGTTACTTGCTTCGCCGCTAATACTAGCTTCAAGTTTATACTCGGTGCTGTATATATTCATCCAGGAGCTAGTATGCAGGATATTGGAATGTTACTATGGCAAGGACTCGGTCCGTACATTCACAACAGCCAGTACGTGCCACCGTTCGTGCAAGTTGATTCTAGTATACCGATTCTTCTGTGTGGTGATTTTAACAAAAACGTAAAGCCTGACAACTCGTTTCTTAATTTCATGAAAAATACGTATAATCTTGATTGCGTATCAAACGTTTCTAAGTCAACTACGTTAAAAGGAACAACTATCGACTTGACTTTCGCAAGACACATTACAGCAGAAACACTTCCTTTCATTTCATATTTCTCCTATCATCGTCCTATCCTCAACAAAATCACTCAAATAGGAATTAGTTAAGTTTAAGTTTACATGTACAATGTTTTAGTTAACAAAATATATTTCTATAGTTAAAATTTGTGCAATTCTTATTTTCATTCAATTCCTTGTTTCTATTGTGCAATTTAATTATTTCATATCAATAAATATTCTACCGTTGTCACGTAAAATCTTCGCCCGTAAAACCGACTTTACAGGCAACCATTTTTTTCTATTTAATAAGAAAGTCCACTTACCTACGTGGTAGTTGGCACTCGTCAGTGTCATGTAATAGTGCTAAACAACTAAATAAGGTGGATGTTGAAACTTCTTTCTAATTCACAAAATAAACGGAATATAAGGACAAAATTGCGTTATTGCGTAAAAATATAATTTTCTAAATGTATAATATAAATTCTCTCTACAAAGGACAGTTTTTATTTGCAAAATTACCATCTTTCAATTTAGCAACTCTCCAGTAAGAGGAAGGACACCACACCATAAACCATTCCATTATGACTATCATGGCCTGTTGTTGTTTCTTATCCCCTTGTGTAAAGATTACACAAATTCCATGAGTTAATGCTCCTCCAGCTGTTTATAGACAGTGTTGTTGTTGTTTCTTATCCCCTTGTGTAAAGATTACACAAATTCCATGAGTTCATGCTCCTCGAGCTGTTTTATGATAAGCAGCAGCCACTCCCAAAGGTCCTGTTTAGTGCATCTAATACAAGCCAAAATGTGTTCTGGAGTTGCAGGTGCCAAGCTACATTTTGGACAAGTGGGGTCTATCATGGCCTTAATGACATATATACTTTGGATAATAATTATACTAGAAATGAAAACATAAAAGTACAAATTATTAAAACAAAGTTAAGCATAAAAGAAACATTGGTGCTTTAATGCTCTTATTCCTAATATAGAGATGGCATGTTATTGCCTTAAAGTTAATAATAATACTATAGAGAAATAGCAACTCCGCCTTTGCCAGTCCCAAACCCGGATGAAAAAGGAGGAGGGGGAGCAGTAACAAGCTCACTAAAAAACCTGGGTTCAGCTGGCCCGGCTATATTAATTCAAAGAATTTTCTCTATGAAAATAAATTATATAGATATATGAATAAATATATATATTGCGTATGATATTGTTTTTTACAGCACAATACAACAATGTTGGCAAGTTTCTCTAGAGTGGAATGTCGAGGTGACGAATCCACTCCAGGGCCTCCTCTGTGCACCGGTGGATATCCCCAAGTGTTCCCTGGAAGAATCTTCGAGGACAGTCCCTTAAGATATGGTGCATTGTTTGTATTTGTCCACAGTCGCAGTTCTGGTCTGGACTCATGTTCCACTTATTTAGTAGGTAGTTGCATCTACCAGTAGAGGTCCTGATTCTATTGAGGGTTGACCAGGTCCTCCTAGGTAGGTTGTAGCCGGGAGGTTTGGTGTTAGGATCCTCCACCAGGTCTTTGTTGGCGATGGCAAGATTGCTCCATCGGTTTCTCCACTCTTCTTTAAGATCTACATTTTCATCGGCCACCCATGCAGGATTCCTTGATATTAGTCGAGTTGGGGGAGGAATTTCGAGAACAGTGTTGATTGGAAGCTTAGTGTTAGCTTTAATTTTACTGAGAAGGTTGGAGGTAGATTTCTTTCTTCTGAGGTCAGGAGGTGCTATGTTAGAGAGATATGGGAGCCAGTCTATAGGGGTAGGTCTCATGTTTCCCGTTATTAATCTCATAGTTTGGTTAAGTTGAGCATCTATGCTGTCTGTATGGGAGCTTCTTTCCCACACAGGGGCGCAGTACTCCGCAACTGAGTATACTAAGGCGAGGGCAGTCGTGCGTAGAGTGTCAGCACTACAGCCCCACGTGGTGCCTGCCAACCTAGTCATGATATTAGGATCATGGCTGAGTGGTTTGTTGCAGAATGTGAGTTTCAAGGGTCTATTGGCTTTATGGTTATTCAGATGGAATACTGATGAGACTGTCTTGGAATGAATAAATATAAATTGATGATGATAAGATTAGCTAGCATATGATGATTAACAATTGGCAACTGAGTTAGTGCCTTCTTGATTCTTTTTTTTTTGTATTTTTTTTCTTCTTAATTCTTTAATTTTTTTGTAGTTTCTATGCATAAAGATAACATTAAAGATATATTTAAGTAACATTTTCTCTTTTTTACCCCCAAAAACACCAACATGTTCCTCATGTCAGAGGCGGCCATTTCTTTTAGAGCTAAGTCGGCCTGCCACTGAGTAGTGCTCCCAGTCTTAATGACAAAGATAGACGTATTCTACTTCACCCAGTCATGATGGTTGTCAAACACACACATCAAAGGTCACAACTTGATACCCTAATATGATTGAGTTGAGATAAGAAAGAAGGGGAGAGAAATAGCATCATTGAAGAAAACTTTCATTCGAAAGCTAAGTGTTTTAAATGTAAAATAAAAGAAACAGTAGAATCCATTTGTAAAGGACAACATCTAGTTTCAGAATAAATATATTCTTTTACTGGAGTATTGCTGAATAGTGTCAATGTTAAATTTGGAGATGAAAACTGTCCTTTGTAGAGAGGAGTCCTCTAGTGGGAGTATCCTGTTATGGGAAGTTCAACTGTAATCATTGCAAGTTTCAAAAAATAAAGAATAAATAATATTAAAGTAAAGGGCTTCTTTTAATTTTCGAAAGTTTTTGAGCAAAATTTCTGCTCTTCAACAGGCATATACTTCTATATACAATATCAAGATGAACTTTGTACAGTAATACTTGTGTTATTGGCATGTGTGCATCAAACTCTTTACAGCTAATTGCACACAAGGTATTAAGACCAAATCCAAATAAATAAAATAGTGTGTGACATTTCGGTAACAGCGTTGTTACCATCTTCAGACAAAAAGTACTGAATGAGAAATTTTACCACAGTATGTTTTAAAATTTCTTATTCAGTACTTTTGTCTTAAGATGGTAACAAAGCTGTTACCGAAACGTCACACACTATTTTATTTATTTGGATTTGGTCTTATTACCTTGTGCTTATATTCTAAATTGCATATTATCATTGCAAGTTTATTTAAAAACACAATTTTATATTGAACACACATGAGACACAATCTGTGCTATTCTTTTAGTTTAACTCTGTTTGCTGCTAAAGACAATTTTATATTGGCATAAAGAAAGATAAGGTAACAAGATTAAATCCTAATAAACACTCTATGAAATTTCCATAACAAAACATTGTTACCTTGTATATGGATATAGGCAGTCTTCTATATATAACACAATAGTTCACAAATTTATTAAATTTAATTTGAGATCTCGAGATATCATTCGACCAACAAGTATCCTCCACCATGCACATATATATTTTCAAAAATTGTTTATAACACACAAAGAATGTATATTAAAATATAATGCGGCTTATGATTGTAAAACGACATTTGAAAATTATCCCGCATGTGTTTCTTTTGAACGAAAAATCGAATTTTATTATAAAGGAGAAATAACAACTATTTCTAACCTTAGAGATGAGGTATGAAAGGATGAATTGTAAAGAGTAATGATAAACGATAAATGATTTTTCATTTAAAAGAAACTCATGCGGGATATTTTCCAATGTCGTTTTACACAAAGAATGTAATATATATTTTCTCCCCCTTTAATATCATTTATTTAAAATATGTAAATAATAATGTGTATATAAAAATAGTATTTATAATTAATTTATTATCGTGATACTCCTGTTGAAGGACTGACAAGTCTGAAAGCTTGAAAATAAAAATTTGTACAAGAAACTTAACCCTGGAAGTTTTATTTATTTTATAATATTGTTACCATCTTCAGATAACAGGTACAAATGGTCCATTCAGTATTTTTATCTGATAATGATAACAAAGGCTGTTTACTGAAAATTTACAAACATTTAATTTTTTTGATGTGGTGTTGTTATGTTTCTAATTTATAATCCAAGTTTATTCTTAAAAAACAATTTTATATTGAGCAGATGTGTGTTAAGAAACAACCTAGGGAATCTCTACCTCTGTTTCTGATAATGAGTTGATATTACTAAAGACAATTTTATATTAGCATAAAGAAAGATAAAGTAACAAGACCAAATCTGAATAAACTGTATGTGACATTTCCATAACAGCACATTGTTATCATCTTCATATAAAACTCCGCCTTTGCCGGTCCCAAGCCCGGTTGAAAAAGAAGGAGGGGGAGCAGTAACAAGCTCACTAAAAAACCTGGGCTCAGCTGGTCCGGCTGATAGTACCCTGTAAGGGCTCCTAATCCAGGGATACAGGATGAGCAGCATTTGTACTCCATGTTAGGAGCGGCTGCACATGGCGTCTGTTCCTCATGTCAGAGGCGGCCATTTATTTTGGAGTTAAGTCGACCTGCCACTGAGTAGTGCTCCCAGTCTTAATGACAAAGGCAGACGCATTCTACTTCACCAAGTGTGGAGATAAGAAAGAAGATCCTCATATAACAGGTACATTCAGTACTTTTGTCTGAAAATGATAACAAAGGCTATTTACTGTAAGGTTACAAACATTTTGATATGGTGTTGTTATCTTACATTTCAAATCTATAATCCAAATTGATAAGGCACAATTTGGATAATAGATTATAAACACAAGGTAATAAGACCAAATCCAAATAAATAAAATAAGTGTGTGACATTTCAGTAACAGCGCTGTTACCAACTTCAGACAAAAGTCTGAAGATGTCTGAAGATGGTAACAACACTGTTACAGAAACACCACACACTATTTATTTGGATTTGGTCTTATTACCTTGTGTTTATAATCCAAATTGTAACTTGATCTGCCAAAGAAGTTGCGAGTTGTGGGTATGTAAAAAAAAGAATTTAAAAGAGGATAAGGAAACTGGTGTAAAAAAAAAAAAAAAAAAGATGGTGGTAAGTAACATTTATTCAGTCGAAGTTTGCGTTGCTGATGTGATCCTGTTCCTTGGCTTGTTCCTGCATCTTCCTCTGCCAAGATTTCACCTCCGGCACGATGTACTCTTCCTCTTTCTCTAGTTTCTCCTTGTTCAACTCAGCTGTCGCCTTCTCCAGCTCCAAGTGGATCTTGTCCCAGTTATCGAAGAAACTCAGGAGTTCTTCTTTGTCTTTGAGTTCCTTCTTGCGTTGTTCTATCAGCTTGCGTCTCTTGACCATCTCGTAATCTTCCACCTGCTTGTCCCATTTGGCTTGTCTGGCCTCTATCCATTCCTGGTAGGTCTTCTCCTGTAGTGAGATGTACTCTGCTTCCTTGGTTGCTACCAGCTGGTTGAGGTCTTGTTCAAGGGCAGGTAGGATGTCCCCGGGGACTGTGTGTAGCTTGGACAGGAGAGGCTGGGATCACACCAACACCATGATCACATCATGATACCAGAACAGAGTTTTTTTTATGCTCCAATGGCCCCCGATTCTTGCAAAAGTCCAACCCCACCAGTGAGTGCAAGTAACCAAATGGGGCTCTGGCACATTTGTAAGTGCAAAGTCGAACTGCTTTTCACATGTGTAGACATGTGGTGCACTTACATTCTACCCACCATGATTATCATGGCCTGTACCACGTGTACTAGGGATAATAATAATTAAAAAAAAAAAACAGTTGAAGATGGCTTGTTTCAAGAGAAAGAGTTTAATAAAATGATTGGTTTATAAAGATAAAGGTCACCTCTCCCGTCAAAATAGACACCAGCTAAACACCTCTTTGGCAGATTGTGAGGATTCTATTAGATCCCTTGTGGATCTCATGGAATAAAGTCTGTCTTAGACTGACAAGGGCCATTAGCCAGAAACCATGGTCTCTAGGTGGACGCTTCTCAGAAAAAATTCCAAGAACAAAAGTGAAATGTTTCTTTTTAGAAGAAAAAAAAAAAAAAACATTTTCCTGCGTTGTTATTTGAATTTTTCCTAAAGAGAATATATATTTAAACCTAATTTTTACACCAAAATTTGTACAATATAATGACACATAGTAATATTGATGTTTTTTTTAAATCAAAAACCATCTCTATTGTAAAAAAACAAACAATTAAACAATTTTAAAAAATGCTAAAAAAGGAGATGAGTTTCATTTTATTTTAAAACTGTCTCAAACTTTCAGGAATCTCTGCCCATCTACATGAGAACTTATACAAAGAATAGAACACCCAGTATAGCATCAGGCGGCGTTTTATTGTTGTTTCTTATCCCCTTGTGTAAAGATTACACAAATTCCATGAGTTCATGCTCCTCAAGCTGTTTTATGATGAGCAGCGGTCTCTCCCAAAGGTCCTGTTTAGTGCATCTAATGCAAGCCAAAATGTGTTCTTTAAAAATCCTGAGTTCAACTGACCCAGTTGATGGACCTCAGCAATGGTCCTACTCCAGGGATACGGAGGAGCTGTGTCTGTACTCATGCTAGAGTCGGCAGCAAAGGCTTCCATGTTAAGAACGGCCTCAAACTACAGGCAAAGTCAGACTTTCACCAAAGTGTGCCTGAATCATGGTGCCATGATCAATGAAAGCTGCACCCCTATACCCCATTCCATGAGATCATGAACTCATGGAATTCGTGCAATCTTTACACAAGGGGATAAGAAACAACAAAATGTGTTCTGGAGCTGCAGGTACCAAACTACATTTTGGGCATTTTATCCATTATAAATGTTCTTTTGTAGAAAGGGCAGAGATGCCTGGAAGTTTGAGACAGTTTTAAAATGAAAAGAAACTCATCTCCTTTTTTAATTGTTTAATTTAATGTCCAGGAGATTTTAAATCAATTGTTGTAAAAAAAAAAAAACAAGCTAAAGTGGAGTAATCAGTTCCACAAGGTAGAGATAGAGGACACACCACTTACCTCCAACTTCTCCGTCCATTGAGATCTGAGCTCCTCATCTTCCACCTCAGAAAGATATTTTCGGAATTTCTCCACCTGTCACATCACAATATACATGTTTAACAGAGGAGCTGCGTTCTCATGTACTCATCTACAAACCCCAAAGGTGGCGTGACCGTAGCCAACCAATAAAAGCAAACGGTGACAGAGAGAGAGAGATGACTGATTAGGAGATGAGGAAAGACGCTCGTAACTGTATATAGAATTGTTCTAATGTATGATTGAAGGGAGAAATGTCTCTCTAGGTACATGAACACATGCATATTGTGTCATACATCTAAATAGGAGAGATTAAACTATTAAGCATAAATTGATAAGGCACAATTTGGATTATAGATTACACACACAAGGTAATAAGACCTAATCCAAATAAATAAATAGTGTGTGATGTTTCTGTAACAGCATTGTTACCATCTTCAGACAAAAGTACTGAATGAGAAATTTTACCTTGAGCAGCTGAATCCACTGGAGAAAATATGTGGTGACAGTATTCAAGCATAGAGTGACCATCCAGCTCTGACATTGAGGATGGGGACAAGAATGACAACAAATAGTTTGACTTGACTAGAAGCCAAGATTGCTTCAAGATATTTGCGATTTAAAAAAAAAAAAGAAGCCTTAACACATACACTCATGGACAAAACTTAAGGAGGTTGTACCTTTTTGGCATGTAATCGGGATTCAGACAATAACTCTGAAAGATACACTCATGGACAAAACATAAGGAAGTTGTACCTTTTAGGCATGTATATTGGGATTCGGACAATAACTCTGATATTACAGTAACCTTTATTGTGAAGACACACGAGATAACCAAGTCTGAATAAAATTACCTCTGTCTCCCTCAAAAAAAAAAGATGACTGGCAACATCAATGGCTTTCCAATTCCTTAAGTTTTGTCTATGAGTGTATTTCTGTATGAAAAAGTACAAGGATCTTTATTAACACACAAGGTAATAAGACAAAATCTATAATAAATAAATAGTGTGTGATGTTTCGTTAACAACGCTGTTACCGTCACACACTATTTGTTTATTTGGATTTGGTCTTATTACCTTGTGTTTATTATCTATAATCCAAATTGTGCCTTATCATGATCTTTATTTTAGAAAATAGCCCAGAGATTTGGCGTGGACAATTTGGAGGTAAATTGAGAGGTTGAACTCATTGAAGATGGAAAAACTTGGTGAAAACAAATATGGGAAGATAGTTGAGGAAATGTGTCCAACTTACTCCCTCAGCCAGGATGGGGTTCCCGGCCTCCACAAGTCTAGGGAGGTCAATAGTGGCAGCCTCCTCCCACTTGCCGTACATGCCGATCCCCCAGATCTGACAGGCACGGCCTGCAGGAGTATCTATTGCCATTCCAGCCAGGTTGAGGGTCTTCCCCAGGATTTTCTGGGGGTCATCCAGGTCAAAGTGGTCGTCATGGTGAGGTTCGTACAGGAACGGGACTCGCACCACTTGCTGCACATCACCACGTCGTGGAATTCTCTCTCTCTCTGCAATATTTTTGTGTGTTCGGTCAGTAAACCAAGTGGTTATAATTGATAAGACACAATTTGGATTATAGATTATAAACACAAGGTAATAAGACCAAATCCAAATAAATAAATAGTGTGTGACGTTTCGGTAACAGCGTTGTGACCATCTTCAGACAAATCAGTACTGATTTGTCTGAAGATGGTAACAACGCTGTTACCGAAACGTCACACTCTATTTATTTATTTGGATTTGGTCTTATTATCTTGTGTTCAAGTTGTTATAAAATAAATAAAGCTTCCAGGGTTAAGTTTCTTGAGCAAACCTTTTATTTTCAAGCTTTCAGACTTGTCAGTCCTTCAACAGGATTATCATGTTAACATCTTAATAATAAAATATAATTTTTATATACACATTATTTAGATGCATATTTTAAATACTTATTATATATTGAGAGATAAATGTATTACATTATTTCTGTTTGAAAAGCCAAGTTGTTATTTCACTGCAAGATTTTTGGTTTTGGTCAGTATACCAAGTTGGTTTCTTGCTGCAAGATTTTGGTTCAGCCAATAAACCAAGTTGCTTTATCCCCCAACTCAGTGTCCACACAACACACTTCTTCAATATAATTCTAACAATTGCACTTGGGGTGGACCATTGTCAAAAAAAAACAAATTCAGCTTAACTAACACTCTGGGAATGACTTAAGAATTAGGACCAAGTTTCTGATATAATGGAAGCTGTTACAATGAGGTTCCTTACAGTAGAATCTCCACATGAGCTCACAGATATTCTATACCAGTGTCGGGCAACCGGTGTGCCGCGAACATTTTTGTAGGTATTTAGAACTTTTGGTTAAATTTAAAAATAATGTTTCAAAAAATATTTTTTATAATTTTTATTCAATTTTAATAATTTTTTTCAAAAATTTTCATATAAAAAATGAAATTAAAAAAAAGCAAATTTCATTTTATATAAAACTTATTTTGGTATTATAATTACAACAGTTTGCATAATTTTATATTTCATATAACGTATGTACATAATCTTGACGTACATAACTGGCAGGTGCCATTATTAAAAAATAAAAATGCAAATAGGTACGTACCTATTTAAAATCATAAGTTAAAAAAAAAAACAATCCGCGTTTATGGAATTTAAACATTGCTAAAGAAAACTTTGCATCTTTTCCGATGGTTCAAGAGAATCCATCAAAATATATTATCAAAAAAGAAGTCGAAGAAACTTTGACATTACTATCCGCTTCTTTTGATAAATATTTTCCTTACTTGGACGTTGAAAAGATGGAATGGGTAGTTAACCCATTTATGCACTGTGAAATTCAACATCTGGAAGAAGAAATGCAAGAAAACTTAATTGATTTAAAAAACGATTTAGTTTTCAAAAGACTATTCACTGAAAAGGAGCTATCTGAGTTTTGGTTGTGCTTAAACTCCAAATTTCCTAAACTTAGTAATGCGGCCATCGAATCATTGTTGCCATTTGGAAGTTCCTACCTGTGTGAGCAAGGTTTTTCAACACTCACAGAAATGAAGTCTAAGAAGCGCGAAAGACTTCAAATGATAGATGAGGAGATGCGCGTTTGTCTTTCACAAGTAGATCCCCGTATTGATTTGATATGCTCTCAAAAACAATCGCAATGCTCGCATTGATTATGTTAATTTAATATTGAAAATTAATAAAATGTGATATATATGTTTAAATTTTTACTAGTATTTATTGTTGTATTTTAATTACCTACGAGGAAATTTATAGTGAGAACCACAGGTGCGCCGCGAAAAAAAGAAATTAAGCTTAGTGCGCCGCAACTCGAAAAAGGTTGCCCGACACTGTTCTATACAATAGCCAACCTCCCTGTAAAGGACAACACCCTAATTACAGAGCCAAAGTCTCCTTTAGAGAGAGGTGTCCTCTTACTGGAGAGCAGCTAAATAATAAAAATGATAATTTTGGCAACAAAAACTGATCTTTGTAGATATGTGTTCTAGCAAGAGTATTCTCTGATGGAACTTCTAGTGTACAAATACAGTGAAACCTCTTTTAACTCATAGCAATCCCGTGGAATAGATGCCCCTACTGTGGAATTAATAATGTCTAGGTTGAATTATACATTGTCTGTAAAATTAAGGCAGATATTTTGGTGGGGAGATATTTGAAAAAGAGCTGAATTAGGAATAAATTGTGTTCGCAAAAGAAGTGGTTAAGGACTTTATTAATAATAATAATTTAAAAAAAAATTAACTCTTTTGTAACAAATAAATTTACTGTCAATGTGTTTCTTTTAAATAATATCATCAAATATTATCTCTACAGACCTTACTGCAATGATATAAGTTATTGAATAAGAGGACTTGGCAACAATAGTCTTTGATTTCCAGACTTAAGTCTGGTCATCTACAGACAATGATTTCCAGAATGGTTGCAAGGTTTTCCCACTATGTACTAAGTGTAATTCCCAGCCTGCAACCCCAAGACATATTATTGACTGTATTGACTCATCCATTGATGAGCTCTACTCTTCCCTGGCAGACACCATCAAAAGTCTCAAGCTTTACAAGCTTGATACCCTGATATGATTGAGTAGAGATAAGAAAGAAGGAAGAAGAAGAGAGGGCTTGGCTTATCAGTAGTGAACCTCCTCAGCGGTTTCTCCAAATTAATAACTCTTTGGCTAAACCAAGGGAAATGATGATCCAAAAATCGGACTAACTAGTCCGGTAGACTCACAACTTCATCCTCATCGTCATCCATCCCTTGAGCCTCCTGGGCAGGGGACTTTTCTTCCTCGTCTTCTTCCGGAGCTTTTTCTTCCTCCCAGGGGGCAGCAGCAGGGTCCTCCATGTATTTGAGGCAGGAGTAGAGGGCCATGTGGGTGCTGAGAGGATGGCTGTTGAAGTCCTCCTGTAGCATCTGCAGATGGGCAATCTTGGCTGCTCCTGTCGTACATGCCACCTTTTTACATATATACTTTATTTACATACTTACATTTGCATAATAACACATTTTCATAATCTTGAAAATAGAGCAATCCATAAATAAATCTTTAAATAAAAATGCATATATATATTGGATCAAAATATTTATTTTTACCAATATTTCAGTTGGCTGAACACCAACCTTTATCAAGGTGTTATAACATTTTAAAGTGTGTCAACAACAAACTCAGCGCCACATCTTATTGACGTTATGTGGTGCTGAGTTTGTTGTTGACACACTTTAAAATGTTATAATACCTTGATAAAGGTTGGCGTTCAGCCAACTGAAATATTGGTAAAAATAAATATTTTTATCCAATATATGCATTTTTATTTAAACATTTTCTAATATAAAGTGTGCCGGGATCAACGGAAACTGCACCCCTACACTCCATTCCATGAGATCATGAACTCGTGGAATTTGTGTAATATTTGCACAAGGGGATAAGAAAACAACAACAACACATATTTTCACATACTCTCTTATATAGCATTAATAATATTTACATATATTGTATTTTTCTTTGCTTATCCCTAGTACACGTGGTACAGGCCAAGATAATCATGGTGGGTAGTTAGCGACTGCTTTTTACTGTAAGCGCACCACATGTCTACACATGTGAAAAGCAGTTCGACTTTGAACTTACAAATGTGCCAGAGCCCCATTTGGTTACTTGCACTCGCTGGTGGGGTTGGACTTTTGCAAGAATCGGGGGCCATTGGAGCATTTTTTTTTTCTTTTTTTAAATAGAAAAAAGTGTCCAAAGCGGGAATCGAACCCGGGTCGTAGTGGTTGAAAACCAAACAGTTTAACCAGCCTTCCCCCGACCTCCCACATTAATTGTATAAACTAGATATATATAATCACTAGATATATATGCATCGGCCGGGAATCGAACCCGGGCCGCCCGCGTGGCAGGCGAGCATTCTACCACTGAACCACCGATGCGTATAAAAAATGGCCATATTTGGGTATTCATTCCATTCCGGATTACTCCGCGTAAAAAAAAAGTTCTTCAAATGAAAAAAAAAAAGAAATAGCTAAAAATACTAATCAAAATGTAGCCGAAAATTTTCCTCAGGTTCATAAAAAGCGACATGCAAAATTTGGTACCAATTGGTTCAGTAGTTTTTGAGTTTATCGCGAAACAGACAGACAGACATTGACTTTTATATATATAGAGATATATTATAAAATATTTATGTAAATTTAAATTTGTTGTCTTTAAAAATATATGTATATAATATTGTATATTTATATATTCTCACATTCTCTCAGCTTAGAGCCGTCTGTGTAACTTGGAAACGTCAAACTACAGTACTTGTATAAATAATATTTACGTATGGAACTACAATTAGAACATACTCCAGTAAAAGGACACCTCTCTACAAAAAACATTTTTAATTGCAAAAATACCATTTTTACTATTTAGTAACTCTCCGGTAAGAGGACACTTCTCCCTAATGGACACTTTGGCTCTGCAATTAGGTGTTGTCCTTTACAGGGAGGTAGTTCTACTGAATCTATAAAGAGCCGCAGCTTCACATCCAAAAAGCTGCATGTTTGCAAAGTCGAACTGCTTTTCACATGTGTAGACATGTGGTGCACTTAGAGTAAAAGCAGTCGCCTATATTTTACCCACCATGATTATCATGGCCTGTACCACATGTACTAGGGATAAGCAAAAAAAATAAAGAGCTACATGTGGTCATAGGTTGCCAACCACTGTCCTAAGAAAGGAGGGAGCAATGTACCTCTGTAGTCCTTCCTGTTCAGCAGATGGTCGTAGATAAGACAGAAGTCATGAGGCGTGGCAAAGATCCCGTAGGTGAGGGGATCAGAGAGCACCTTTAAGAGGGCGTCATTGAGGTTGTTCTGGAGGTAGAGGCGGATGAAGGCGTGCCAGGTGGACGGAAGGACTTCAACGCAGCGCCGCGAAGACCGGAACCTGGCAACATCAAACAGTTTCAGAGCACAGAGAGATAACTTGTTGTTGTTTCTTATCCCCCTTGTGTAAAGATTACACAAATTCCATGAGTCCATGCTCCTCCAGCTGTTTATAGACAGTGTTGTTGTTTCTTATCCCCTTGTGTAAAGATTACACAAATTCCACGAGTCCATGCTCCTCCAGCTGTTTATAGACAGTGTTGTTGTTTCTTATCCCCTTGTGTAAAGATTACACAAATTCCACGAGTCCATGCTCCTCCAGCTGTTTATAGACAGTGTTGTTGTTGTTTCTTATCCCCTTGTGTAAAGATTACACAAATTCCACGAGTCCATGCTCCTCCAGCTGTTTATAGACAGTGTTGTTGTTGTTTCTTATCCCCTTGTGTAAAGATTACACAAATTCCACGAGTCCATGCTCCTCCAGCTGTTTATAGACAGTGTTGTTGTTGTTTCTTATCCCCTTGTGTAAATATTACACAAATTCCACGAATCCATGCTCCTCCAGCTGTTTATAGACAGTGTTGTTGTTGTTTCTTATCCCCTTGTGTAAAGATTACACAAATTCCATGAGTCCATGCTCCTCCAGCTGTTTATAGACAGTGTTGTTGTTTCTTATCCCCTTGTGTAAAGATTACACAAATTCCATGAGTCCATGCTCCTCAAGCTGTTTGATGATAAGCAGTGGCCTCTCCCAAAGGTCCTGTTTAGTACATCTAATACAAGCCAAAATGTGTTCTGGAGCTGTAGGTGCCAAGCTACATTTTGGACAAGTGGAGTAGATAGTGGGGTCTCAAGAAATGAGATGTAAACAATTTATGAAACCAAAAATAAAAAAAAATGTTTTACAACCACTTACCTCAAGGTACTAAGACTAAATCCAAATGTATAAATAGTGTGTGTGCCGTTTCACCGTTGGTAACAGAGTTGTTACCGAAACATCACACACTATTTATTTGGATTTTGTCTTATTTACCTTATGTTTCTAATCTATAAGGTCCAAATTGTACCTAAACAAGTACTTACCTCTTAACAAGATCTTCCAGTTTTTTAATGAGGAATTTTTCTTTGATGTTGCAGGCGTACTAGTAACAACACACATGGGCAACATTTAACAACAAGAACATGTCATGATATCAACATGAAAAAAAAAAGTGTCATACAGTAAAACTACCTATATTTCAACATACATATTTTTTATTATCTCTAGTACATCATCGGCCGGCCGCCGGACCTGCAGTCCTGGATCTTTCCAGTTGATCTCGAGGACCATGCCATCACCATCTCCTCAGCGGCAAAGTACACGATCTATATATTCTTCCTAGATCACGAAATGTGTGTTGTCGCTGGAGACCCGCTGGTGATTCTCCACCAAACTCTGCAGCGCTGGCAGAGGCGCCATATTCATTGTACATAGTGTTTATAATGTATATTATCTTTTTTTTAAACAGTACAATTGTCTAGTACACATGGTACAGTCTTATGATAATCATGGTGGTTAGAAGTTGGTAACTTCTTTTACTGAAAGTGTACCATATGCTTACATGTGTGAAAAGCAATTCGACTTTTACACTTCCAAAATGCCAGAGCATTTGATTACTTGCACTCACTGGTGGGGTTGGACTTTGGAGCATTTTCTTTATTTAAAAAGAGTGCCCCAATGCAGGATTCAATCCCAAGTCGTAACAGTTGAAAACCAGCAGTTTAAACCAACCTTCCACCAACCCCCTATATCTCAACAAATAAAATCTAACAAAATCAAGAAGTATATCCCGTGTGGATCTCATGGAATAAAGTCCGCCCTAGACTGACGAGGGCCATTAGCCCGAAACCATGGTCTCTAGGTGGACGCTTCTCAGTTTGACAAAGCTGGTGTTGTGGCACCGACCCGAGGCCGCTAGTTGCGGCGACGGTCAATAGATGGCGTCAGGTTTTGACGTTTATTTTGACGGGAGAGGTGCCCTATGCATATATATATATATATATATGTCCTTCAATGGGAGAACTAGAAGTATGACACACTTTTAGCTAACTATACACACCAAAAATAAAGATATAAATAAATATTTATATATATATAATAGCGTTAAGAGAATTTCAAAATTTATTATTTAGTTTAAACATGTGAGGTTTGTTTTTTATATATATAATAAATAAGTAGTTAGCATAGAGTAATATAAAGGAAAAAAAAAGTAACACCAGCAAAACATCGGCGATGAAGCGCCATAGGCTGGGTAAAAAAAAAAGAGAATAAGTGAAGAGAAAGTTTTATAGAAAAGAGCAAAGACAGAACCATGATAATAATTTTCCAAATATTAAAATTAAGCTAAGTAGAGAAAGATAAGCTTTTTTCCCCTCTATTTTCTCTCTTGGTGAAAGAAGATAGATTTGAAAAAAAAAATTATATATATATATTAAAAATGGCATATCCTGACCAGGAGCACATGTGCTTTACAGAAGGCAGAGCGCCATCTGGTGGAACAGAAATCAACTAAACATTGATTTAACCTGTTCCCTGATATTTGGCCAACCCAATTTCATGATAAATCAAGAAAAGCCATCCACGAACATGTTTCGCGCTTTTGGCGCTCGTCAGTGTGGAGTAGGCTGAACCACTTCGACCAAAAAATATTTTTTGGTCCCAATGGCTTCCAGAAAAACCAAGAAATGGGTATTAATGTGCTCCTGGTCAGGATATACCATTTTTAATATTGATTTCAACACCTGATCTTTTTATCTTTTTCTTTCATTTTTTAATATATATATATAGATATTTATTTTTGGCGTATATAGTTATCTGGAAGTTATACTTCTAGTTCTCCTGTTGAAGGACATATTGGTCCCCAAAAGCTAGAGGAATAAAAATAGTTAAAAGATACCTGGTCCTGGATTGCATGTTGATTTTGTTAAATTGTGAAAACAGGGATGAACATGTATTATAAAATCTAAACTACAAACAATGCTGCTATAGAGAGGTTGGATATGTAAGAAGAGAACCCCTAGCTCTAGGATGTTGTGGAGAAGTTGGAAGAAGAAAGAATGGAATCTCTCTAAATGAGAGATGGGTTCACATATTGCTAGCCAGACTAACTGAAATGAATGAGAAACTGTTATCAGAACAGAAAACTTGAGAAAATAACTACTACACTAAATAAAATGTGCGCTGGGAGGTCGGTGGAAGGCTGGTTAAACCGTTTGGTTTTCGACCACTACGACCCGGGTTCGATTCCTGCATTGGACACTTTTTTCTAGTTAATAAAAAAAAAAAATGCTCCAATGGCCCCTGATTCTTGCAAAAGTCCAACCCCACCAGAGAGTGCAAGTAACCAAACGGGGCTCAGGCACATTTTTAAGTGCAAAGTCGAACCGCATTTCACATGTGTAGACATGTGGTGCACTTACAGTAAAAGCAGTTGCTAACTACCCACCATGATTATCATGGCCTGTACCACGTGTACTAGAGATAAGCTAAAAAAAAAAAAAAACATGTGGTACAGGCCAATCATGGTGGGTAGAAGAAGGCGACTGCTTTTACTATAAGTGCACCACATGTCTACACACGTGAAAAGCAGTTCGATTTTGAACTTACAAGTTAATATGCCAGAGCACCGTTTGGTTACTTGCACTCACTGGTGGGGTTGGTCTTTTGCAAGAATAGGGGAACATTGGAGCAATTTTTTTTTTTATCCAGAAAAAAAATGGCCAATGCGGAAATTGAACCCGGGTCGTAGCAGTCGTAAACCAATGATTTAGACCAGCCTTCCACCGATCCCCAAATTTATTTGGTCAAATATGGCATAAATGGAAGAAGGCACTGGAAAACCACTTCTGTATCAAACAGAGAAAACTATATGGATCAAATTAGAGAATATTTGTCTATATTGTCACCAAATGTCAAACTCTGCTTGATAAGACCCTTGCATGGCCCCTGCGCAAGGATGACATGACAAATCATAAAGTGTTTCATGTGAGGACACTAACTAAAAAGAACTACAGTGGACCCTCGGTCTACGAGCACCTTGGAGTACGAGCTTTTCGCAGGACGAGCAAAATTTTTTGAAAAATTTTACCTTGGATTACGAGTGAAATTTCGCAATACAAGCAACTCGTGATGGTTGCCCGTAATCGTGATGGATGAAAATTCACTGGGATCCCTCCCTTCAGATCAGATTCGGGAAATATGTAAAATGTGGGAAACTGTGCAATTGTTCGTAGCAAAAAGAATTGCCCGAGTTTCAATTATTAAAAATAAGAAATTAGCTTCGCACTACGAGCGTTTTGGAGTACGAGCATGGCTCTGGAACGGATTATGCTCGCAAACCGAGGGTCCACTGTATCTGTAAATGACAGTTTCCATCACCAAAATGACTATTTTTACTAATTAGCTGCCCTCTGTTAAGAGGGCACCTCGGCTCAGCATCTATTTTATTAAAGCAGCAATAGATGTAATTGATCACCCAGATTTACAACATTACTTTAACCAATACTCACGATATCAATGTCCACTCCCGAGGGCTTTTTCTTCCAATCTGTACTGTGGAAGTTTTTCTCCAACCCGATGGAATACTCATCTACAGACAACAACCACAACTGGGATCAGACCTAGGGTGACAACAGAGTGAGTTGCTAAAACTGACCATGGGAGAGAAAAAAACTAATATATACTCATAGATAAACAACTTATGGAAGTGTAAAGTCTTTGATGTCGCTGGTCGTCTATTTTATTTTTAAGGTGACAAAGGCAAATTTTGTTCGCACTTGGGTCTTCAATAAAAGTCACTGTCTATCAACTATATATCGATACACAGTGACTTTTAAGAAAAGAATTTGAGAGGACACAGCATAAGTACTCTTTTGACATCAGCAAAAGATTCATTTGAAGCGTGTTTATATATGCTTTGGGAAACATGGAGTCATAGAGAAAATGCAGGGATGGTAGAGCTAAAGGCTTTGGAGATTGGAGTGCTGATTCCAAATATAATGAAAATGCCATGGGCTGACAGACTTAACTAACAAAGATGTCCTACAAATGATTGAAGAGGGAGGAATGTGTCCTGAGAAAAATGAAGCAGAATCAGCATTTTCTCATTCCTAACTTGAAATAGACAATTTCAGAAGAGGATCCTACAAAGCCATTAAACCAAGAAAAGAATCTCTGGGAAGACAAAGACATACTGCAAGGGGAGGTTGAGGAAAACTGAGATATGTCAAGTTATTGCCACAAACAGCAGATTTGTAATCCCCAACTTGAGCTCTATAGGAGGAGGTAGACTTACCGAGGGAAATTTTGCTGGATTTGATGTCCAGCAGTTTGTGCTGACAGTGGTTTGTCCAGGCCTCATTGCACCAGAAGGCCTTGGTCAGGAGATCTCTCCCTGGACACACATCCACTCTGTGACCATCTCGCGGAGATCACACTGTGGACAGTTTGGTTCAAACACATTCTCTAAATCTGCCAAGACACTGAAGTAACATAACAACAAAACAAGGTTGAAATTCTCAACCTGCAACCCCAAAACATTTTTTTTTTTTGCTTATCCCTAGTACACGTGATACAGGCCATGATAATGGTGGGTAGAGGTTGATGACTGCTTTTACTGTAAGTGCACCACATGTCTACACATGTGAAAAGCAGTTCGACTTTGCACTTACAAATGTGCCAGAGCCCTGTTTGGCTACTTGCACTCGCTGGTGGGGTTTAGACTTATGCAAGAATCGGAGGCCATTGGAGCATTTCCAAAACACATTATTGACTGTATTGACTTATCCATTGTGGTGACCATTTCATATTGATAAGGCACAATTTGGATTATAGATTATAAACACAAGGTAATAAAGACCAAATCCAAATAAATAGTGTGTGACGTTTCGGTAACAGTGTTGTTACTGAAACGTCACTCACTATTTATTTGGATTTGGTCTTATTACCTTGTGTTTAAAATATCATTTATTTTACCAATATTTCAGTTGGCTGAACGCCAACCTTTATCAAGGTTTTATAACACATTAATATGTTATAATACCTTGATAAAAGTTGGTGTTCAGCCAACTGAAATATTGGTAAAATAAATAATATTTTGATCCAATATATGTCTTTTTAATTCAATACCTATATCTACATCACATGGATTTACAAGAGTTGAATCCTAGAATACTATGGGCCAAACAGCCTCATCACAAATTTGACATTTGAAATAAAAATAAACAAAAAAGGTAATAAGACCAAATCCAAATAAATAAATAGTGTGTGACATTTCGTTAACAGCTTTGTTACCATCTTCAGACAAAAGTACTGAATGAGAAATTTTTACAACAGCATAGGAAATTTCTCATTCAATACTTTTGTCTGAAGATGGTAACAAAGCTGAAACGTCACACACTATTTATTTGGATTTGGTCTTATTACCTTGTGTTTATAATCTATAATCCAAATTGTGTCTTATTAAAATAAAAATAGAATTAATATGTTTTTTTTTTTTATTTTCTATAATACAGCCATAAATATGTACCAAAAAAAGAGGCATCTTTCCCTTTAATTATGCATCAAAACTATGCCACTGTGCATTATCTTCATAATGAGTCACAACACCAGTTTAGCAAAATTCAGACAAAAGCCAACAACCTGTATACCATTGTTTTGGGCTAAGGCCCTCATCAGTACAGGGACGGCTTCAATTTCATATCATCCAATGAGAGGGGGTTATTGAAATCAATTGAATTATTTCTCTAGAAAGGATTTGGTAGAAGAACTAAAGTATATAATAATGGGGTTTTCCCACTATGTACTAAGTGCCATTCTCAGCCTGCAACCCCAAGACATATTATTGACTGTATTGACTCATCCATTGATTAGCTATCTACTCTTCCCCGGCAGACACCATCAACAAGATTTACAAGCTTGATACCTTAGTGTGATTGAGTGGAGATAAGAAAGAAAGATAAAATAATGCTCAAATACAGTACAAGATTTCAAGACATCTTCTTCCCACATTATCAGAGTAGCAAAATCATACAGCTTATTCCCAATCTGTGTTCTAAACAGTGAGTGGGGCTTTAAAGATATAGGTGCTGATGAACCTCCATGTCAGGCTTGCAAGGTGGTACATATACTAAAATTGGAACGATACAGAGAAGATTAGCATGGTCCCTGTGATACTTGTTCAGCGGTACAACTACTACAATAGGAACGATACAAAGAAGATTAGCATGGCCCCTGCGCAAGGATGACATGCAAAATGGTAAAGTGTTTCATGTGAGGACACTCTCACTAGAAGAACTATCTGTAAATGACAGTTTTCATTAACAAATTGACAATTTTTACTAATTTGCTGCCCTCTGTTAAGAGGACACCTCAGCTCTGCATCTAGGTGTACCTTTAAAGAGAGGTTCCACTTTACTTGATAGTTCATTTCAGGTACTCTCATCATTTTGTGTGCATCTTGACAAATCAAATCACCCGATGTTTTCTTGTGTTGATAAATGTAAATAAACAGTTTCAATGGTAGCAGATCACTATATCATTTATCTGTAACTAACCTAACAAATTGATGCATTCTGTACTATCTATTTCTGGGCAAAACAATGGCAATTGCCTCATGCACACCATATCTAGGATTTGCACATATAAAGTTGGCATTGTTTTGATAATTAAAAACCTAAAAATAATAAATCAAAGCTCTATATGAGAAAATATATACATTTTTTTTTGTAAAAATGTCTCATTTTTATAAATACTAAATTTCCTAAGAAGTGTTTATATCATTAAATATCTTATAGCGATATCGGGTTGAATATTGATATCATTTTAATTAGTATGAATTTTGATTCAAACGATTAAAAGAAGAAATGGTTTAATATAATCGCGTTAGTGTATTTTAATAATAGGTTTATAATTAGTTATAAAAACATGGTACACAAATGCTTACTAAATTGCTGTGTTCTACTGGTTATTTTCAAAAATGATGTTAATCCACGTGAAAATATTATTCGCGACATTTTTAAATATTTATAAAATTCGATTTGATTTTACTTAAAAGACTGTACACACATGGAAGTAGACATAAATAAACAAAATAGTTAAAAAGTTATTGCAGAGTAGATTCGAAAAAAAAAAGAATTAAATAATAAAAGTCAATTTGAAATATCATAAAATATCTATATAGCAATTTTTTTTAATATAATTTCAAGAATAACTACAAATTTTCTTTAAAATGTATTTATTAATGATTAATTTTAACACACAAAAAAAACTATTTTCTTTTAAAAACCTTAGGTGGCTTTTAAAAACTTTTGAAATTAAATATATTTGAAAATTTTATTATATATAAAAATATAAGGTGAATATATAATTGATATATTTTAAAATATTATATCTAAATTTTTTTAATTTATTGCTATTTTTGTCCCGCCTTGAGTTTTAAAATCAGCGCATGCGCTAAAATGTGTTTTTACTTGTCCATAATCAAAACATGTTAGTTCTGTACTTATAATATAAATGAATATATTTTAATAAAAAATAATGCTATTTAATCAATTAAATAATATTAACATTTACATGAAATGGCATCGGTTAAAAGTATCATACCAATAACAAACATCGAAGACCATTTAGAAAAATTTAAAGTCAAATATTTTTATAAATCACCGAAACCAAAAGATTCACATAAGTATGTACACATTCTACTAATTAGAATATAATTTCCCCTTAATTAATAGCGATACATTTTTAAAATAACCTTTAGTTTTAAAATAAACGTTTGATAGTTCTGTAAAACCAATCAAAACTAAATATTAGCCCATAGGTATTTAAAATAAAAATTAAAATATATATAGCAGTACATCATTAATATTTTAAGATATTCAAATACGAATAACATTATATTAGATATATTCTCATTTTAACCATCTTTTTCCTAGCTAATTGAATTGATATTTCTCAGAAAACAAAAGTAATACTAAGACCTTAGAGGAAGAAATTCCCAAACATGTTGCAATCTTGGTTAAATATACAATTCAAATATAAAAATATAATCTTTTGCTAACTTTTTTAAATTAAACTCTTGTTTATATCCAAATAAATTCAAACACATTATGATCATATACAGTTGAACTACCTCTCTGTAAAGGGCAATAGCTAGTTGCAGAGCTAAAATATCTTTTAGAAAGAGGTTTCCTCTTACCTGAGGTTGCTAAATAGTATAAAATATAAAATTATTCTTTATAGAGAGGTGTCCTCTAGTAAGAGCATCCTCTCATGAAGGTTCTACTGTATTGTTTCATTTTTCTTTAAATTCACACACACAATCTGTCCGAATTATCATGCAGGAAAATAGCATAGGCTTTCTGATTTAAATTGGAAATAAGATAAGATATAATTTGGATTATAGACTAGAAACACAAGGTATGGACTTAAGGAAGTGAAAAGTCTTTGATGTCAGTGGTTGTCTTTTTTTTTTTTTGAAGGAGACAGACAATTTTGTTGACATTTTGTTATCTTGTGTGTGTCTTCAATAAAGGTCACTGTAATATCTTTTAGAGTTATTGTCTGAATCCTGATATACATGCTAAAAGGTACAACATCCTTAAGTATTGTCCATGAGTGTATCTTTCAGAGTTATTGCCTGAATCCCAATATACATGCTAAAAGGTACAACTTCCTTAAGTTTTGTCCATGAGTGTATATTTCAGAGTTATTGTCTGAATCCCTATATACATGCTAAAAGGTACAACTTCCTTAAGTTTTGTCCATGAGTGTATCTTTCAGAGTTATTGTCCTAATCCCGATATACATGCTAAAAGGTACAACTTCCTTAAGTTTTGTCCATGAGTGTATATTTCAGAGTTATTGTCTGAATCCCTATATACATGCTAAAAGATACAACTTCCTTAAGTTTTGTCCATGAGTGTATCTTTCAGAGTTATTGTCTGAATCCCGATATATATTCTAAAAGATACAACTTCCTTAAGTTTTGTCCATGAGTGTATCTTTTAGAGTTATTGTCTCAATCCCAATATACATGCTAAAAGGTACAACTTCCTTAAGTTTTGTCCATGAGTGTATCTTTTAGAGTTATTGTCTGAATCCTGATATACATGCTAAAAGGTACAACATCCTTAAGTATTGTCCATGAGTGTATCTTTCAGAGTTATTGCCTGAATCCCAATATACATGCTAAAAGGTACAACATCCTTAAGTATTGTCCATGAGTGTATCTTTCAGAGTTATTGCCTGAATCCCAATATACATGCTAAAAGGTACAACTTCCTTAAGTTTTGTCCATGGGTGTATCTTTCAGAGTTATTGTCTGAATCCCAATATACATGCTAAAAGGTACAACTTCCTTAAGTTTTGTCCATGAGTGTATCTTTCAGAGTTATTGTCTGAATCCCTATATACATGCTAAAAGATACAACTTCCTTAAGTTTTGTCCATGAGTGTATCTTTCAGAGTTATTGTCTGAATCCCGATATACATGGTAAAAGGTACAACTTCCTTAAGTTTTGTCCATGAGTGTATCTTTCAGAGTTATTGTCTGAATCCCGATATACATGCTACAAGGTACAACACCCTTAAGTTTTGTCCATGAGTGTATCTTTATCCGCAGATACTGTGTGTTGTTGAATATGTTGTTTCAGAACAAGATAAACAATACCCCAATTTTAAATACAATATATTACAAAAATAAATTATATATAAGAATTTAGGTACTGTCATAAAACCTACCAAATATGAGAGCAATCCTTTTTACGAGCAACTACCTATGTGAATAAGGAAATACTTTAAAAATATAAAGTTAAGTGCCAGGAGAAAATGTTTTTTATTAATCGAATACACGAGCTTTAGGACTGCCCGAAAGCTCGTGTATTCGATTAATAAAAAACATTTTCTCCTGGCACTTAACTTTATATTTTTAATATTCCAAGGAGAAAGTTTCTACGATTAAATAAGGAAATACTTTATTTGACATAACTCATTTTCCAATAAGAGACTTCCACCTGCAGGAGAGACCAGAAGTATTTATTTTTAAATAATCTCATGTGGAATTATCAACTGTCGATATTGTTTTGTGCTTGTTATTAAAGTTTAAAACACATTTAAACTTTATCTATTTAACTAGCGGATGTGTACCCGGCTTCGCCCGGGTTTTATCCGAGTGAAAGTTTGCCTAACGAATATTATATATTATGAAGTATAATAAACAATGTTAAAGATTAGTTTTAATTATTAATCAAGATTGTGTGTGAATATGTGAGAAAGATGTAATATCGTTGTTGTTTTCTTGGCCGACTGTTTTACATATGGTGTTATCTTAAAATTGCTTGTTTTGAATATTTTTTTAGATTGAGTTGAATGAATTGCTGAATTTCTTTTTGTATTTATATATAAATAAAATTAACTCTGTTGATTTTTTTTTTGTATTTAATCGATAACAGTGAAGTTACGCATGTTAAAGTTAGGAAAAATATTTTGATGTTAAGCAAAACCTGCTCCATCTCGTTTTACATAAATGTTGAAAATTTGGTTGAAATTGATGCATTGTAACGAAAGTTTTTAGCGAACACCACTTATGAAATTTGCATTTTATTAATATAGATTCCATGAAGATCAAAATTACATAAACATCACATTTAAGTATATATCTTCACAAACAATTATTTATCATAACTACATAACATTAAGCCATCTATTTTCAGTTTTGTTTTCGTCACCGGTCCAATATTTTTATTTTCACAGACTAAATTATGAGATTAATTTATAAATGAAAAATATGCAAAACAAATAAACAACTATATATATCAGTTATGTTTTTTTTTTTTTGCTTATCCCTAGTACACATGGTACAGCCATGATAATCATGGTGGGTAGAGGTGGGCAATTGCTTTTACCGTAAGTGCACCACATGTCTACACATGTGAAAAGCATTTCGACTTTGCACTTAAAAATGTGCCAGAGCCCTGTTTGGTTACTTGCACTCGCTGGTGGGTTTGGACTTTTGCAAGAATTGGGGGCCATTGGAGCATTTTTTTTTTTTTTATCAGAAAAAAAGTGCCAAATGCGGGATTCGAACCCGGGTCGTAGCGGTTGAAAACCAACAGTTTAGACCATCCTTCCACCAACCCCCCTGTGTCGATAGGTCAATAGGGATTGAGAAAACCAATATTTCACCAGACAGATCAAAAGGTGGTGTATATGGGAACATCCAGCCATTGCTATTTATGCAAATGAAGGATTGAAGTCCTCTTGTGGGAAGAAGACAGACTTGATGGTCTGTATCAACTGTAGGATACACACTAGATATCCATTCCTGTAGACATTTGGCCTTGAGAGGTCATCATAAATCATCAATTTCCCCAACAGCCACAATTCCGGATCGAATCCCTTATTTGGGAACTTTTTGCTGAATACAAGATTTGCCTCAATAGCCCCTGATTTCTGTAAAAGTCCAACCCTACCCACTATTGGGTGAAAGTAATGAAACAGAGATCTGGCACATTAGTAGATTGTCTGACTTCAGGGTTGGCCATGAATTCAAGATTTGGCTCGAGAGTGCCAGTACATTTTCCAGGAATGTTGGGGCATAAATTTAACAAGAAATGATAATTGGTTAAACTGAATTCACCTCCCAGTATATAAACTCTTCAACCAGAAAGCATGATATTGTACCAGGTAAACTATACAAATACAAGATTTGCCTCAATAGCCCCTGATTCTTGTAAAAGTCCAACCCTCCACACCATTGAGTGCAAGTAACCAAACAGAGATCTGACACATTGGTAGATTGTCTGACTTCAGGGTTGGCCATGAGTTCAAGATTTGACTAGAGAGTGCCAGTACATTTCCAGAAATGTTGGGGTATAAAGTTAATAAGAAATGATAATTGGTTAAACTGAATTCACCATCTCAGTATATAAACTTCTCAACTAGAAAGCATGATATTCTACTAGGTATTACGATGTACTAGAGCGCCATCTGTTATTAAATTATAAAACTATTTTAGAGGCGTAATATTCTTTTTAAAATAAAACAATTTCTACTGTCCTTACTGCGATGGAAAAATTAAAGGGAGGGCCTGGCTCATCAGTGGTGAACCCTCCCAGCGGTTTCGCCAGTTTAATCTACCATACCGCTGTTATATTGCATTTTTGGAACTTCCTTTTATAGGTGACTGTTGTAAGACTCTTGGAATGGGTATTTTAGAAGAACTATGGACATAAGCTTTTAGGACAGCAGAATTAAATATAATTATAATTATATAATATGCTTCGAGCAATCGCTCTTCCGCAAATATCAAATTGTGTCTTTTATTAGAACAATAATGTTACGATGTACTAGAGCGCCATCTGTTATTAAATTATAAAACTATTTTAGAGGCGTAATATTCTTTTTAAAATAAAACAATTTCTACTGTCCTTACTGCGATGGAAAAATTAAAGGGAGGGCCTGGCTCATCAGTGGTGAACCCTCCCAGCGGTTTCGCCAGTTTAATCTACCATACCGCTGTTATATTGCATTTTTGGAACTTCCTTTTATAGGTGACTGTTGTAAGACTTTAATTCTGCTGTCCTAAAAGCTTATGTCCATAGTTCTTCTAAAATACCCATTCCAAGAGTCTTACAACAGTCACCTATAAAAGGAAGTTCCAAAAATGCAATATAACAGCGGTATGGTAGATTAAACTGGCGAAACCGCTGGGAGGGTTCACCACTGATGAGCCAGGCCCTCCCTTTAATTTTTCCATCGCAGTAAGGACAGTAGAAATTATTTTATTTTAAAAAGAATATTACGCCTCTAAAATAGTTTTATAATCTACTAGGTATACTGACGCACATTTGGGATAAAATAAATATACATTATTCAACCTGCATATAAACCATTAGAAGGTCATATGTATATATAGTTAAACCTGTATAGAGCGCCCCCTCTAAATAGCACCTCCCTCTCTATAGCGCCAGATTTTAAATACGTAGTACGATGTGATTTACATTAAAAGTGACCTGTCTTTAGCGCCCCCTCTAAATAGCACCTCCCTCTCTATAGCGCCAGATTTTAAATACGTAGTACGATGCGATTTACATTAAAAGTGACTTGTCTATAGCACCCCCTCTAAATAGCACCTCCCTCTCTATAGCGCCAGATTTTAAATACGTAGTACGATGCGATTTACATTAAAAGTGACCTGTCTATAGCGCCCCCTCTAAATAGCGCCTTCCTCTCTATAGCGCCCGATTTTAAATACGTAGTACGATGTGATTTACATTAAAAGTGACCTGTCTATAGCACCCTATTTTGGTGAGTACCAAAAGGGGGCGCTATAGACAGGTTTAACTGAAAATGAGAGATGGAGTGAGTTCACCACTGATGAGCTAGGTCCCTTCATTACCTTTTTCATCACAGTAAAGACAGTATACATAGAGGAAGTTATTTGATTCGACAAAAACCAAAATTGCAATGAAACTACTTTTGTTATTATTAACCTGTGTGTGTGTGTGTGTTCAGAAAGTTCAAGTTTTGTAAGCTAGGAGAGCACCTTTTGAAGTTTATACCTGACAGCCAGGAACCTCCAGCCAATGAAACCACCAAGAAACCCCCTGGTCACACCAGGAAGGCTGAGACAGCACCGAGATCCTCCCAGTCAACCAAGCCGGCTAAATACCACCAGACTTCTCTCACTTCCTTCACAACAAAGTAAGTCTTATGATAAGATACCAATTTTATAGATGAGAAACACAAGGTGATAAGACCAAATCTATAAATAAATGGTGTGCAACATTTTAGATTACAGCGTTGTTAACATCATCATACAATATAATTCCCGCCCCTGGACACTTTTATTTTTCCGTTCGCCATTACTCTTCATATTTTCACCCTTTCATACTTCATCCAAAAAAGTTAGAAATAGTAAATATTTCTCTTTGAAATAAATACTGATTTTTCACAGAAATGAAACTTATGCGGTGAAACTTTAAGTATTGTTTTATCATCATACAATAGTAGGTAACAATGCTGTAACTGAAATGTCACACACTATTTATTTATTTATTTAGATTTGGTGTTATTACCTTGTGTTTGTAACCTTATGTAAATAATGATAAAGCACAATTTGGATTATAGATTATAATATAACACAAGAAAATAGGACCTAATCAACTATTCATTGATTTAACATGTTCCTTGATATTTAGTACATCCTACTCCACGCTGACGAGCGCCAACAGCGCAAAATGCGTTCGTGGATAGCTTTTCTTGATTTATCAAGAAATTGGGTTGGCCAAATATCAGGAAACAGGTTAAATCAATGGATAGTTGATTTCTGTTCCACCAGATGGCGCTCTGCCTTCTGAAAAGCACATGTGCTCCTGGTCAGGATATGCCTTTTTTATTTTTAATATATATGTCATAATTTGTATAGTTAATGCCAAAAGAGATAATTTATTTCCGTCAAACTAAGTATGTAAATATGTTACGCTTGTGTTAAAATGTAAATATGTAAATTCATCCATATATAAAAGCTGGACAAAAAATAAAGAGGGCAGACATCGCGGGTGTGCTGCTCGCTAGGCATAACGACTGCGCCTCTTCATTTAGCTACGACATATATATATATAGCAAGAACCTGGCTCATAAGTGGTGAATCCTCCCAGTGGTTTCATCATTTTAATATTACCATACCGCCTTTTAGAGCTGTACAATTGCACTAGACAATTCTTCTTCTGTGTCCAACACTTCAGAAGGAATCTTACATAATGGTATTTAAGCAAATAGCACAAGAAAATAAGTATTAATCCAAAAAAAAATAATAGTGTATGACGATAAGGCACAATTTGGATTATAGATTATAAACACAAGGTAATATAATCAAAATAAACACACTATTTATTTATTTGGATTTTTGGTCATATTACCTTGTGTTTAATAGTGTATGACGCCTCATTAACAATGTTGTTTTCAAAATGGTACAAACTATTAATTTATTTGGATTAGGTCTTATTTTCTTGTAGCTATAATCAAAATTTTACTTTATCATATTTAAGCTAACTATGTAAATAAGCTTTGAACTAATAGAAATAAATGCAAAACTGTCTAAACCCCTGCTGTTTATCCCTAGTACTCGTGGTACAGGCCATGATAATCAGGGTAGAAGTAGGCGACTGCTTTTACTGTAAGTGCACCACATGTCTAGACATGTGAAAAGCAGTTAAACTTTGCACTTAAAAATGTGCCTGAGCCCCGTTTGGTTACTTGCACTCGCTGGCTAAACCCTGGAATGGTTCACCAATGATTGCCCTATGTGGGGTAGTTTCCCCTGTGATTCCTATCCAATTTGTACCTAACCAAGAACCCACCACCACATAGTGTTGACCTACAGTAATGGTGTGTTGAGCAGACCCAAAACTCCAGTCCCATCCCACATCATTGATGACCTGGATGACTTTGACCTTCCCAAAAGTCAAATCAAACTTAACTCAGGTATTTCCAATATACTACGCATTTCGCAATCTATGAAGTAAACGTGGATTACATGCTTAGTCACAGAGATGGCCCACCATGAAGAGAGAATCATTTTTTTACACAATCATCTTTTTGAAATTCCATCTTCAATTTGAATATCCGTTCATCTTGAAGTCTTTTTGCCATTCCTCAAATGATCTTTCCCCCAGTTTCTAGAGTTGGCGATAATATGGTTTGAAATTGGTCTCTGGCCTCCTTATTGTCATTCCACTCTCCCATCACCTTGTGGCAGCCATTGCATGCTTGCAGGAAAATAGCTCTCTGCGCATGCACAGCTGACTGGTCTGACCCAAATGGTTGTGCACCTTTACAACAAAACATCCTTTCAATGATGGCTTTTTTTTCTTTCTTCTATTTTAACATAATAAAAGAAAATATGACCTAATCCAAATAATTTATTAGTGTGTGACGTTTCGGCAACAGCATTGTCACCATCATCAGACAAAAGAATAAATTCATTTTAATATCATTTTATTCTTTTGTCTGATGATGGTGACAAGGCTGTTGCTGAAACGTCGCACACTAATCAATTATTTGGATTAGGTCTTATTTTATTGTATTATTATCTATAATCCAAATTGTGATTTATTATATTTTAACATAAATTAATTTTATCATGTCCAAAATATATATATTGGGTTTTTTTTCTTTAAATAAATTCAATTGTGCCATCTATCAATAAAATTTGTGACACAAATAAATTTACTGGCAATGTGTTTCTTTTCAATAATAGCATCAACTATTATCTATACATGTAAATAGATATTGTCAAGAGGCTTTGTGGCTTCAATCACGAGAGGCTCCATGGGACGTCTGTCAATCATCCCTGGACTCCGGGGGTGGGGGCCACGAGTGTGAGGGGTTCTGGGAATCTGATCGGTGGGGTGGATAAGGACGCTCATTAGGATTATCTTTTAACTTGGGGTAAGTTGTACTCTCTCTCTCTCCCTATAAATACCCCTTATAATAAATTTAATTATTCCCAAACTTGCCCTTGCTTTATTTATCTCCGCGACAATATTATTGAAAAGAAACACATTTGCCAGTAAATTCATTATGTTACAAATATTTCTTCTTCTTCTTCTTTCTTATCTCAAAGCCATGATAATCATGGTGGGTAGTTAGCGACTGTTTTTACTGTAAGCGCGCCACATGTCTACACATGTGAAAAGCAGTTCGACTTTGCACTTACAAATGTGCCAGAGCCCCATTTGGTTACTTGCACTCGCTGGTGGGGTTGGACTTTTGGAAGAATCGGGGGCCATTGGAGCATTTTTTTTTAACAGAAAAAAAGTGTCCAATGCGGGAATCGAACCCGGGTCGTAGTGATCGAAAACCAAACGGTTTAACCAGCCTTCCACCGACCCCCCCAACAAATTTTTGTTTTAGACAACATGACAGTATCTATAGTCCCAATTAACAGCGGTCCTATTTATCAACAGTCTCATTTAACACTAGTTTGAGTTAATGCAATGTGTTAGTTTATATACAGTGTACCTAAGTGATGATACACATTCATTACTTGTGACTATTGGGGGGCTAATATTAGTATTGTCTCCTTATAATGTTCTCACGCCCTTCCGGCCCAAATACCTGTTTCATGGTGTTTGGTTAAAAATGTATGTTTTATTCTTATTTGTTATTAATTGTTAATTATTGTTGAAATTGTTGTTAAATATTATTCATTGATGTTATTCTATTCTTTATTGTTAATTTATATAATTCATTGTTTTACATAATTAATTATTTTGAAGTTATTCTATTCTTTAATTTATATAATTCATTGTTTTACATAATTAATTCTTTTTTTGTTTTATTTTAATCTGTATATATTTTTATTGATTAATTTGTATTGATTCGGCAACAGTGTGTTGTTTATATATTTTGTGTTTTGTTTTGTTTACTCGCTAGTCTAGTTAAATCGAGCCATCAAGTCATGTTAGGCTAATCAAATTAATTCATGTAGCTTTTTATTCTAGAATCATTAAATCGAAATTCTTTGTTCAATTACGTAGAGTTCCATTATTCAAGTTTACAGAACTCATTCAAGTGGATCATCGCTATACCGTAGCTCATAGCATTTGATCTAGGTAATTAATGCGAATACACATGGTTTTTCAGGATGCCCCAAAGACCAGCCTTTTTGGTCGTTGAGGTACAGCTTGCACCACGCTGATGAGGGCCAACAGCCCGAAATGCATACGTGGTTAGCTATTTGTGATTAATCAAGAAACGGTATTTGGCCAATTCTGGAATAAATTTTAAAAAATCAACGATTAGTTGATAATTATTCCGATAGATGGCGCAAACTATCAGCAACTTTAATTTGCACGATCAGGAAATGCCTTTTTTTTTTTTAATTGTCTCCTAAGTTAATCAGAGAGCTGTGTAAATCCATTCCATGTTTGGTTTACAGCCCATTCTTCAGTCTCTTCACTCTCAGCAGGTTCATCCACAGACACCAGGGACTCAGGTATGTATACATGTAGTGTCACCCACAGTACATCTACAAGTGAGCCAGCCCTCGCAGGCATCTCAGTGGCTACACATGTCGAGGAAGAGGAACCAATCAGAGCTGCCCCTCGTCGACGTGCTCGTATCATTGAGAGCGACGATGAAGAAGATGAAAATGTCGAAGCCATTGGAAACTTTGGTAAATAATCACACCCGTCGTCTCAGATTGTTTTTTTTTTTTAATTTATTTTGATTTTAGCTACAAGAAAATATGACCTAATCCAAATAAATTAATAGTGTGGGACGTTTCGGTAACAGCGTTGTTATCGAAACGTAACACACTATTAATTTATTTGGATTAGGTCTTATTTTCTGGTAGCTATAATCTATAATCCAAATAGTGCTTTATCATTCTTTTGATTTTATTGATGTGGTTGTGGTAATTTTAAGATCCATTGTTTTTGTACTGAGGGGAGAAATCAGAATTTCTTTTTTTTTTATTCGGTCAAATATCTGTTAAAGAAAAAAAAGGTTCATTGATGGTTCTGCCCAATGCTGTAGGGAACCCTCTTGGGTACGGACTTTTTAAAGGCTGCTGGAATTGTTCTGGATATCCATATGGGAAAATGGTATTTTTCTGAAAGCCTACAAAGAAAATATGGTTTCATTTAGAATCCACCTAACATTGATGCATTATTGACAGTTTCTGAAAATGTATCTCCGTGTCATCTTTGTAAAGATGAAGGAACTCATCTCACTGTACACCAGAAAGGTCAATTGTTAATTGGAACTACCTGGAAAACGTAAATCAGTCCCAATTATCAATAGTTTTAGTTTTAGTAGCCTCAAATAACAGTAGCCTGATTATCTATAGACCCAATTAGCAGCAGTCCTATAATCAACAGTCTCATTTAACACCAGTTTCAGTTAATGCAATTGTGTTAGTTTATATGCAGTGTACCTAAGTGATACAAATCACTTGTGACTATTGGGGGGCTAATATTATGGTTTCTCCAAACAATCCCTCATTAAAATTCCGCCTTTGCCGGTCCCAAGCCCAGATAAAAAAGGAGGAGGGGGAGCAGTAACAAGCTCATTAAAAAACCTGGGTTCAACTAGCACGGCTGATAGTACCCTGTAAGGGCTCCTGATCCAGGGATACAAGATGAGCAGCATTTGTACTCCATGTTAGGAGCGGCTGTACATGGCGTCTGTTCCTCGTGTCAGAGGCTGCCATTTCTTTTGGAGCTAAGTCGGCCTGCCACTGAGTAGTGCTCCCAGTCTTAATGACAAAGGCAGACGCATTCTACTTCACCCAGTACTCTAATATGATTGAGTGGAGATAAGAAAGAAAGAAGAAGATCCCTCATTAATCGATGTAAAGAAAGCGGAGAACTTCAAACAAGGTACAATTCTAATCATAAACAAGAAACGTCGCACCCTATTTATTTATTTGGATTTGAGCTTATTGGAGGGAATGGTGTGTAGAAGGGGACAGGCCACTAAGCTGGATAATATTAAAGACTTCCTCTCAACATGCTATCTCTTTTACAAATGTCATTGCTCATTGAAATTTCATTTAAGGTATGGCCTGGTGAATTCTAATTAACAAAAATTGACTCTTAATTGTTTTTCACTAATTGGTGTTTGATGCTTAGATGAGATTCATTTAAGCAAACATTTTGTAAAAGGCTCTCTCTAAAATTTTAGCTCCCATTGCTGTAATTAATTCTGGAAAAGATTATTTTTGGATAAGATTAAAGTGTCTATTTTTTGCAAAGATCAATTCTATAGATTCTCCAAATCGGGTCTTTTTTTTCAGTCAATCTAGTATAAAGGGATAGTCAATACTTGAGCGTTTAGAGGGAATATAAAATGAAACAATATACACTCATGGACAAAACCTAAGGAAGTTGTACCTTGATTGCATAGGATTCAGTATTTTGTCTGAAGATGGTAACAATACTGTTTTTAAAAGTCACACACTATTTATTTATTTGGATTTGGTCTTATTACCTTGTGTTTATAATCTACAATCCAAATTGTGCCTTATCAACTCTGAAAGATATTACAGTGACCTTTTATTGAAGACATACAAGATAACCAAGTGTAAACAAAATTGCCTTTGTCTCCCTCAAAATAATAGACTTATGGTGATATTGAAATATGAAACTTGGTTAAGTTTTGTCCATGAATGTAGTTGAGGTAAGACTTTAGATAAATTTGACATTTTACAGAGTTTTCCTCTGTCATATGTGCAATAGGCTAATGTTCTAGTCAATTATAAAAGCAGCTTACTTAATGTGTCCATTCTCTGATAACTTTTGGAGTTATGACCAAGGTGTTCTTACTGAGCTGTAGGAATGTATGTTACCATGGCTGATATGTGTTACAGTCAGGTCCTGCGACACCAAACAGGAGGACTCCACCTCACCCATGGAAATCCCAGAGAGCGACGACGAGACAATATTTGAGGTAAACATATCACTTTACAACATGGCTCAACTTGGAGGACCTTTGGGAGAGGTCGCTGCTTATCATAAAACAGCTAAAGGAGCATGAACTCATGGAATCCATGCAAACTTTACACAAGGGGATAAGAAACAACAACAGATAAGAATTGTAAGGTAACAAGATAGTAGAACTTCCGTTCTACAATAAAATAATCCTTTGTATTAAGATCAAAAATGCTCCAATGGCCCCCGATTCTTCCAAAAGTCCAACCCTACCAGCGAGGGCAAGTAACCAACGAGGCTCTGACACATTTGTAAGTTCAAAGTCAAACTGCTTTTCACATGTGTAGATATTGTTACATCAATTTTAATGAGCCTGGTAATGAAAACCCGCTCGGGAAACGTGTATAACACCAAGAAGGAAGAAACAAAGGTCGACGACCCTGCAAAGCTGCAACTTGGTGCAACAATATGTGGTACACTTACAGTAAAAAGCAGTCGCCTACTTCTACCCACCATGATTACCATGGCCTGTACCACGTGTACTAGGGATAAGCAAAAAAAAATGTTTCAATATCAAGATGTAAATATAAGTCCTCTAAGGATAAGTTTCTTCTAAAACATTTTAATTCACAAATCTCAAGCTTTATCAAGCATGAAAACCTGTTGTTGTTGTTGTTTCTTATCCCCTTGTGTAAAGATTACACAAATTCCATGAGTTCATGATCTCATGGAATGGGGTGTAGGGGTGCAGCTTTCGTTGATCATGGCATCATGATCCAGGCACACTTTGGTGAAAGTCTGACTTTGCCTGAAATTTGAGGCTGTTCCTAACATGGAAGCCTTGCTGCCTACTCTAATATGAGTACAGATGCAACTCCTCCGTATCCCTGGAGTACCGGGTCAGTTGAACTCTGGATTTTAGGTTTTATGAAAACCTTTCTATAGGAGAAAAACATGATACAATATAAAGAGAAAGAAACCACTCTGTAAGGAAAACCTAGTTTCAGACCCAATGTGTCCTTTAGAGAGAGGTGTTCTCTTACCAGAGAGTTGCTAATTAGTAAAATGGTAATACAGTTAAACCTGTCTATAGCGCCCCCCTCTTTGGACTCACCAAAATAGGGTGCTATAGAGAGGGGATGCTATAGACAGGTCACTTTTAATGTAAATCGCATCGTACTACGTATTTAAAATCAGGAGCTATAGAGAGGGAGGCGCTATTTAGAGGGGGCGCTATAGACAGGTTTAACTATATATATAATGAAAACTGTCCTTTATCTATAAACTTCCAATAATGGGAGTTCTATTGCACTCTTAAACAAAACTTAGAAGGGTCGTTTGTACTCCATGTTAGGAGCGGCTGCACATGCTGTCTGTTCCTCATGTCAGAGGCGGCCACTGAGTAGTGCTCCCAGTCTTAATGACAAAGGCATTCTACTTCATACAGTCATGATGGTTGTCAAACAAGCTTGATACCCTAATATGATTGAGTGGAGATAAGAAAGAAGAAAAGAAGAAGACTTAGAAGGGTGTCCATGCCTGAAAGCTAGAGAATAAAAATGTTTTGAAAAGTTACTTTTTCCTGGAGGTCTGATATATTTTACTCAATATTAATACAAGGCATTATTTTATAGAATTGTCAGCTCCAAAGTTAAACATGAATCTATCGCCAAATTTAATATTACTTAAATCAGATTCACAGGAAATCATTGCAGCTAACAAAATGACAAGATGTCATCTGAGTTTCAATTGTTTCTGTGAAGAGGCACACTTTATCCCCCCATCCTTAAGGACCCTGTTAAAAACCATTTTCAGCAAAAGTAAAAGTAATATCATTTAAGAAACTGATCATTTATATTATGCTGATTGTACATATTGTCAGACACTTCTTTCTTTTGTACACAGTTCTTTTTTTTTTCTCTTTCTCATTGTTAATCTATTCACGGCCTAAAAGTATTGTACTTATATATATGTTTTGAAAATAGAGCAATCCATAGATAAATCTTTAATTAAAAAGGCATATATTGGATCAAAAAATTATTTATTTTACCAATATTTCAGCTGGCTGAACGCCAACCTTTATCAAGGTGTTATAACATTTTAGGTTGTTGACACACTTTAAAATGTTATAACACCTTGATAAAGGTTGGCGTTCAGCCAGCTGAAATATTGGTAAAATAAATAATTTTTTGATCCAATATATGCCTTTTTAATTAAAGATTATATATATATGTATAGACAAATGTAAAAGCTTACATATATGACAGTGCAAGTGTCCTTAGGAGGACATAGCGCTATAAATTGAAATAAAAAATAAAAGTAATAGAGTAAGCTCAAAAAAACTTAGATTACCTCTATCACATCAAAGACTTTCCACCTGTTTAACTTTTGTCCATGAATGTAGGTGTTGTACAAGGAGTTCTACAAACATGTATGTGTACTGCGCAGGTGGGGGAGACTGAGCACATAGATTGGGATCCTCCCGCAGAGGACTCTACGGTGTTCAAGCTGCCCCAGACTCCAGCCGCCCCGTCCTCGTTTTCAACTCCTCTCAGGTAACTCATCCTCTCAGTATTTTATTTCATAATTCAAAGCAATAACGCGCCATCTATTTATAACAAATGAAAACATTAAGACACAAATAGTTCTTTTCACAAATAAAACAAACTTCTACTATCCTTACTGCAATGAAAAAATATTGAGAGGGCTTGTCTCTTCAGTGGTGAACCTTCCCAGCGGTTTCGCCAATTTAATCCACCAGACTGCTTTCTTTAAAGCTGTAATACTGTAAAATTTTAACTTCTTATCTTTTACCCTATATGTCCCAATTGCAATATAACCACTTTAATATATTCAACCAACCATAATTTTACATTTATAAATTCAATTGCGATCTATCATTAAAATTTGAAGCAATTATTTTGGCATTGTGTGTTTCTTTCCCATATATCATTAAATACTATCTCTACAATCTTACTAACAAGATTTAGAACAGGCCATCTCAAGCCATTGAAGATGGAAAATAACAAAATTTATCCCACTTGCCCAAAATGTAGTTTGGTAACTGCAGCTCCAGAACACATTTTGACTTGCATTAGATGCACTAAACAGGACCTTTGGGAGAGGCCACTGCTCATCATAAAACAGCTCGAGGAGCATGAACTCATGGAATTCGTGTAATCTTTACACAAGGGGATAAGAAACAACAACAACAACAATCTTACTTACTGAAATGATAAAGATTTTGAATGAGAGGGCTTGTCTCATCAGCGTTTAACCCTCTCTGTGGTTTCTCCAGACCACTCTACTATTGTATCGAATGATTTTCTTATATATACTCTGCATTTAATATGGATGGCAACTTAGGAGGATTAGGGAACCTATGGACATAATCTTTTAGGTCTGTAGAGTTATTTCAACCTCCATATCCCAAATATCAGGCTATTTAATTCAAATGGCTATCACAGATTTTAATTCAACACCCCCTTAAGTAATGACAATTTCATGTGTCCTAGTTAAATGTACACTAGCGGAAGTTCAACTGACCCGGTACTCCAGGAATACAGAGGAGTTGCGTCTGTATTCATGTTAGAGTCGGTAGCAAAAGCTTCCATGTTATGAACGGCCTCAAACTACAGACAAAGTCAGACTTTCACCAAAGTGTGCCTGGATCATGGTGCCATGATCAACGAAAGCTGCACCCCTATACCCCATTCCATGAGATCATGAACTCATGGAATTCGTGTAATCTTTACACAAGGGGATAAGAAACAACAACAACACTAGCGGAGAATGTTGTGATGAATTATTGATAAAACCATCTGACTATAATTTAACACCAACTTTAATTCAACTAAAAATTCTGATCTATTGAAATATTGAATTAGCTCTTTCACTGCCGACAACAGGTGTGATTGTTAACCTTTCCTCAGTAGTTATTATTGGATCCAAGATATAACATTTATTCTTCTGTGTTCAATAAATATGGGATATATATATAGGTCAATATGGGTAATTAAAAAAGTGGCCATAATCAAGAGGGTAGCCTCTTTGTTTAATCCTTTAATTATACAATCTAAAATTTTGAAAAGTGAAAGGAAAAAAATCAAAAAACCTTGGCTATAATGAACTAAAAGTTAAGTCTCATTATGGTTCACTATAGTGGGGTTTTACTCTATATAGTGGTACCAGAGAAATAGTTGGCTTTTTGGCTTGCATTAGATGCACTAAACAGGACCTTTGGGAGAGGTCGCTGCTTATCATCAAACAGCTCGAGGAGCATGAACTCATGGAATTTGTGTAATCTTTATACACAAGGGGATAAGAAACAACAACAACCGAGGAAATATAAATGTTGTTGCCTAGCTGTAAATGACTGTGGTGTTGATGGCATTTGTATATTACATTCTTATATTTATGTGGGTTCCCAATGGAAGTAATGAGAAAACAACAAACTTTCTAAAATAAGAGAAGAGCTAAAAGGAATTTATTTAGGAAAAGAAAAGCATTGTCACTCTCTTGTGCCACTTGCATAATCCTCGCATTCATTTTGGTCGTCCTATTGAATCCCCTCCTTTGTTGCCAGTGTGTACTTTCCCACATTTATTGGGTAACCTGTGCTATATAAAAAAGAAAAGGGGTCGGTAGAAGGAGGTTCTAAACTGTTGGTTTTCGACCGCTACGACCCGGGATCGAATCCCGCATTGGACACTTTTTTTCTAATTAAAAAAAAAAATGCTCCAATGGCCCTCGAATCTTGCAAAAGTCCAAACCCACCAGCAAGTACAAGTAACCAAACGGGGCTCTGACACATTTATAAGTGCAAAAGTTGAACTGCTTTTCACATGTGTAGACATGTGGTGAATTTACAATAAAAGCAGTCGCCAAATTTCTACCCACCATGATTATCCTGGCCCTGTACCACATGTACTAGGAATAAGCAAAAAAAAGAATGCCAGTACCTGGGACAAGTTTACTCCTATGGTAGCAGTACTGGAACAGTTCATGTGGTTAAGAGTCTGGCAGTGAGAGAGGGTTGAAGACTGTACTCAGAATTGAATGTTTCACTTTCCACTCTGTGTAAAATGGCTGTGTTGTGACAGGCAGGAGGCCGGTACCTCAGATAACTTCAGCATCCACCAAGTCAGAAATCATCACCTCCTCTCCCACAGTTTTAAGGTAAGATTATTTCATATGTGGCTGTTTAACCCGGTATATACAAGATAACTGTGCCTCGATTTTAGTCTAAATTGAATGAAGGCAATAATGTGTCATTACACTCATAGACTATAATGTGCCATATCTCTATATATATAAAAGTCAATGTCTGTCTGTCTGTTTCGCGATAAACTCAAAAACTACTGAACCAATTGGTACCAAATTTTGCATGTCGCTTTTTATAAACCTGAGGAAAATTTTCGGCTGCATTTTGATTAGTATTTCTGGCTATTTCTTTTTTTCATTTGAAGAACTTTTTTTTACGCGGACTAATCCGGAATGGAATGAATACCTAAATATGGCCATGAACATAACTTAAGGATGTGGAGAGTCTTTGATGTTGCCGGTCATCTATTCTTTTTCTTATTTTTTTTTGAAGGAGACCTTGGAAATTTTGTTCACACTTGGTTATCTCTTTTGTCCTCAATAAAGGTCACTGTCATATTTTTCAGAGTTATTGTCAGAATCCCGATATACATGCTAAAAGGTACAACTTCCTTAAGTGTTGTCCATGAGTGTATCTTTCAGAGTTATTGTCAGAATCCCGATATACATGTTGAAAGGTACAACTTCCTTAAGTTTTGTCCATGAGTGTATCTTTCAGAGTTATTGTCTGAATCCCGATATACATGCTAAAAGGTACAACTTCCTTAAGTTTTGTCCATGAGTGTATCTTTCAGAGTTATTGTCTGAATCCCGATATACATGCTAAAAGGTACAACTTCCTTAAGTTTTGTCCATGAGTGTATCTTTCAGAGTTAATGTCAGAATCCCGATATACATGCTAAAAGGTACAACTTCCTTAAGTTTTGTCCATGAGTGTATCTTTCAGAGTTATTGTCAGAATCCCGATATACATGCTAAAAGGTACAACTTCCTTAAGTTTTGTCCATGAGTCTATCTTTCAGAGTTATTGTCCGAATCCCGATATACATGCTAAAAGGTACAACTTCCTTAAGTTTTATTTATTAAAGTACAAATGTTTCATTTCTTATTAAAGATTCTGTTAAAACACCTTTCAAAAATTGGCATCTCCTTATTGGTCAACTGAAAGCTGCTGATGGATGGAATCATCTATAAGAATAAATTTCAACTGAATGTTGATTTTCTAAAAATTAATTCTTCAAATTAGCGGATTTCAATTCTCGTTCTTGATAAATAAAGAGAAGCCAGCCACATATGCATTCCAGGCTGTTGGCCCTCATCAGTTTGGTATACAGGATGTACCTAAGAAGTATTTGGCCAATGTTCTTGTTCAATTTTTTTTTTTAAATCAATCATTTGTTGATATTTTCTTTTTGGTAGATGGTGCAAGCTATCAACAACTTTCAGCCTCATATTGAGGAGATACCTTTTTTTTTTCTTGATTGATTCTCCTGATCCCAGAATTTTGTGCTTTTTTGTTCATTCTGCCCAACATATCTGAGATGATAAAGCTGTAAAGAAAGCGTCTGTATAAAAAAGAATGAATTTTATTCCTTATCGGGAAAACCAATGTGCTTCCTTTGGCATTTTTTTTTTTCCTACAATTATATTATCAAATAAGGTGATAAGATCAAATCCAAATAAATAAATGGTGTTTGATGTTTCGGCAACAGCGTTTGTTACCATCATCAGATAAAAGAGGGGGGTCGGTGGAAGGCTGGTTAAACCGTTTGGTTTTCGACCACTACGACCCGGGTTAATTGGACACTTTTTTCTGTTTAAAAAAAAAAAAGCTCCAATGGCCCCCGATTCTTGCAAAAGTCCAACCCCACCAGCGAGTGCAAGTAACCAAACGGGGCTCTGGCACATTTGTAAGTGCAAAGTCGAACTGCTTTTCACATGTGTAGACATGTGGTGCGCTTACAGTAAAAGCAGTTGCTAACTACCCACCATGATTATCATGGCTTTGAGATAAGAAAGAAGAAGAAGATCAGATAAAAGTACTGTTTTATAGAACAAAAGTACTGTCATTCCAGTAATTTTGTCTGATGATGATAATAACACTTTTACCTAAATGTCACAGACCATTTATTTATTTGGATTTGGTCTTATTACCCTATGTTTCTTATCCCCTTGTGTAAAGATTACACAAATTCCAATGGAATGGGGTGCAGCTTTCGTTAATTATGGCATCATGATCCAGGCACACCTGTGTTTCTAATCTATAAATACAAATTTTTCCTTATCATTCCATCTTTTTTTTTTGAACATTTAATAATCAACGCTAACACCACGCTGATGAGGGCCAACAGCCCAAAACACGTCCGTGGTTAGCTTTTCTTGATTAATCAAGAATGGTCATTTGGCCAATTCTGGAATAATTAAAAATCAACGAGAATAGTTGATATTTATTCCGATAGATGGCGCAAGCCATCAGCAACTTTCAGTTGCACGATAAGGAGATTAATTTTTTCATAATTTAATAATCAGGTTTTTTAAATTTTTTTTTTACCTTCTGCAGCCTAGCTGGCCATTAAATAATCAGTTTTTCTTTTTCATCCTGCAGCCTAGCGCCAGTGATGCGAGCAGCCTACGTTCTGCCGTGCAAACACTGAAGGATCTCAACTACTCAGTAATGACAGACGTGTGTGAGGCTCTGTCTTCCTCACAGAATGGCTATCAGCATCTTCTCTCCCTCAGGTAAGTGACATTTCCTGTTAGACCTTGTTGTTGTTTCTTATCCCCTTGTGTAAAGATTACACCAATTCCATGAGTCCAATCTCAGTAGGGATTCAACTTTCTTTGATCATGGCACCATGATCCAGGCACACATTGGTGAAAGTCTGACTTTGCCTCTGTCAGACCATTGTTTGGCCATGATTATCATCTACATATAACAAATGAAGACATTAAGATGGGAATGTTTCTTTTCACAAATAAATCAAACTTCTACTGTCCATACTGCAATGAAAAAATATTGGGAGGGCTTGGCTCATCAGTAGTGAACCCTCCCAGCGGTTTCACCAATTTAATCTACCAGACCTCTTCTTTAGAGCTCTAATACTGTATTGGATCATTCTGCTTTTATATGTTACACTGAAGGGTGGAATCTTAGAAATGGTGGTTAAGCAAACTATGGACATAAAAGTTTTTGGATAGTAGAATTACATTCAAATATTTGCATCGAGCAAAGCTCTTCCACAAACAATAAAGACAAGTTAGGCATAAATTAATAAAAAAATTTCATCGCAGTGAGGACAGTAGTAGTTTGATTTATTTGTGAAAAGAAACATTCACATCTTAATGTCTTCATTTGTTATATATATGGCGCGTTATTGCTTTGTATTAACATCTACTACGAGGTTTGGTGGAGGAGTGGTTAAATCATCAATTTCTCAACAGCCACGACTCAGTATCATCAAATCCATCATCGAAGCAATATTTTTCTTAAGTTACACTCAAGGACTATAAAACAGCCACCAATAAACATTTACCTGTACCATATGTAATTCGTGTTAACTACCGAGCTCAAATCCTATGAGCTACGGTACATCGATGATTAACTTGAATAAAGGGAAACTCCACGCAAATTGATCAGGAACCTATGAATTTAATTCTCTTTGAAATAGCTACATTAATGAATTTGCTGGTTGACTTAAACTAGACTGACTGACAAAAAATATATATATATACAACACAGTGTTGCCGAATCAATATATATATACACAGATTAAAATAAAATTAAAGAATTATGTAAAACAATGACCAACAATTTTTACATACATTTTTTTAACCAAACACTATATTCAATTGTTTTCAATTTTGTTTTATTGAAATTTTTTTTTTATATACAATAGAATCTCCCTTACAGGGACACCCTTTTTTTGCAATCGCAGAGCCAAAGTGTCCTTTAGGGAGAGGTATCCTCTTACTAGATAGTTGCTAAATTGTAAAAATGGTAATTTTGCAAATGAAAACTGTCTTTTGTAGAGAGGTGTCCTCTAGCAGGGTGTCTGCTAAAGGGAGGTTCTACTGTATTGAAAATGTAGATTATTCTACAGCGTGTGTATCTTTCTTTTCAAATAAAATAATTTTCTACTGTTATTATACTGCAATTAAAAAAAAAGGGAGGGCCTGACTCATCAGTAGTGAACCCTCCTAGCAGTTTCACCAGTTTGATCTATCATGCTGCTCTTATATTTTGAGAACAGTAGATATACATATAAAAATATATGTAGAAAATGATTTTATTTGAAAAGAAATATACACGCTATAAGATATTTACATTTTCAATAGCACAAGAAAAAAAAGACCTAATCCAAATAATTCAATAGTGTGTGACGTTTCGGCAACAGCATTGTCACCATCATCAGACAAAAGATTAAATGAGAGTTATTTATTCTTTTGTCTGATGATGGTGACAATGATGTTGCCGAAATGTCACACACTATTAAATTATTTGGATTAGGTCTTATTCTCTTGTATTATAATTAATCTATAATCCAAATTGTGCTTTATCATTTTCAATAACAGATGGTGCGCAAAAGCTTCTTGCTTAATTTATTCAAATCAATTATTTTGAACCTCTAGTTGCCTCATATTGATGTAGCCACAATGATGCCCAGAACCCAGATACTCTCCAAGCTTCAAGAAGTCCAAGATGCGCTGCTCCACAGACCCTCCTCATCCTACACTCCCAGTCCATTGTCAGTATTTAACAAGAAGTCTCCGCCTCCAAGGAAGAATTCCTCCATTCTAAGTCCCACCTCCTCCACTCCAAGCTCCTCCTCCTTTGTCCAAGACTCCGCCTCCTTTACCCCAAGCACCTCCTCCTTAGCCAAAGGCCCCGCCTCCTTTACCCCAAGCACCTCCTCCTTTGCCAAAGGCCCCGCCTCCTTTACCCCAAGCACCTCCTCCTTTGCTCAGCCCTCCGCCTCCTTGCTCCCAATCAAGAACACCCAGTGTATAGAGATCTCTGACACCTCCGACCTCTCCTTCGACAACTTCAACATTGAGGAGGAAGAATGGGGTAAACTTTATTCAAATTTTGATGGATAAAATGGAAAAATAGAACTTTTTAAGGTATTTATAGACAAAGTGTCAACATTGGCATAACTTATTTATACCATAATAAATAAATAGTGGGTGACATTTCAGTAACAGAGGGATGATGTGAAAAAATAGTACTAATGTGATATTGTACTGGGATAAGGTGCATAAATTAAGAAAAAGGCATCTCCTTATCGTGCAACTGAAACAGCTTGCACCACGCTGATGAGGGCCATCAGTCCAAAACGTGTCCGTGGTTAGCTTTTCTTGATCAATGAAGAATGGGTATTTGGCTAATTCTGGAATAATTAAAAATCAATGAGAATAGTGACTCTTCAGTAAGAGGAAACTTCCTCCTCTTAAAGGACATTTTGGTTCTGTGTAACTAAGTGTTGTTCTTTAAAGGAAGTTAGAGGGGGGTCGGTGGAAGGGTGGTCTAAACCGTTGGTTTTCGACCGCTACGACCTGGGTTCGATTCCCGCATTGTGCACTTTTTTTCTAAATAAAAAAATTCTCCAATGGTCCTCGATTCTTGTAAAAGTCCAACCCCACCAGCGAGTGCAAGTAATCAAACGGGGCTCTGGCACATTTGTAAGTGCAAAGTCGAACTGCTTTTCACATGTGTAGACATGTGGTGCACTTACAGTAAAAGCAGTTTCTAATTATCATGGCCTGTACAACGTGTACTAGGGATAAGCAAAAAAAAAAAGGAAGTTAGTTCTACTCTAGTAGTTACATTGTTTTGACATCTGGGTGTCATAAGGTAACAAGACCAAATCCAAATAAATAGCGTTGTTACCATCATCAGACAATAGTACTGTTTTGTACAACAAAGGTACTGTCATTCAGTACTTTTGTTTGTTAATGGTAACAATGCCCTTACATATTACAGATTATAAATTAGAAACACAAGGTAATAACACCGAATCCAAATAAATAAATAGTGTGTGATGTTTCAGTAACAGCATTGTTACCATCATCAGACAAAAGTAATGAATGGTATTTCCAGTATGATACAGTAATGGTACATTCAGTCTTTGGTCTTGATACTTAATGTTTCTAATCTATAATCCGCTATGACTTGGGTTCCATTCCCACATTGGAGAAATCATTTAGGAATATTGAGAAAGCTCCAATGTCCTCGATTCTTGCAAAAGTGCAACCCCACCAACAAGTGCAAGTAACCAACCAGGTCTTTGGCATATTTGTAAGTGTATAAGTCAAAATACTTTTTGACTATTTGATAATTTGGTAGAAAACCTTATGATCTTTCTTGATTATACATTTTGTTTTCCCAAATATGTTAATTTGGGGTTATTTTTAAATGTGTTTTTTATAGTCCAAATTGTGTATCTTATCCTCACAACATCTGGGTGTGTTTACAGAGAGGCCGTTTGAAGATCGCAATGAACCAGCTCAACCAAGCCAAAATACTCTGAAACGTCTTAATGGTAAGTTGCTCTCTTTTTTTTTTTTTGTTAGTGTTGATGGAATGAGAAAGAGCTTTTCTGAAGGGATGAAATTAATTACTCGGCATTCTATTTATTTTTTAAAAATCCTCTATAAGATTGATTTCTACAATGGGTTAAGGATAAGGCACGATTTAGATTATAGATTATAAACACAAGGTAATAAGACCAAATCCAAATAAATAAATATTGTGTGATGTTTCGGTAACAGCGTTGTTATCATCTCCTTTCAGTACTTTTGTCTGAAGATGGTTACAACATTGTTACTGAAATGTCACACACTATTTATTTATTTGGATTTGGTCTTATTACCTTGTGTTTACAATGGGTTAAATTCTGTGAAGATGAAAAAGATTTGGTCATGGCTCATCGTTGTGAAAACTAAATTAAGGTGTTAACCCAAAAGTGATATAGGTACTCTAATAAAAATGAGTAGTTGCGATATATTTATTCTATACTCTTTCTCTAAGAAATCTGTAGATGTGTGTGAATTTCTATAAACTCATAGAGAAAGAAGTGGAAAGTCTTTGATGTTGCCGGTCGTCTATGTTTTTTTATTAAGGAGACAAGCAATTTTGTTCACACTTGGTTATCTCGCTCGTCCTCAATAAAGGTCACTGTAATATCTTTCAGATTTATTGTCTGAATCCTGATATACATGTTAAAAAGATACAACTTCCTTAAGTTTTGTCCATGAGTGTATCTTTCAGATTTATTGTCTGAATCCCGATATACATGCTAAAAAGATACAACTTCCTTAAGTTTTGTCCATGAGTGTATCTTTCAGAGTTATTGTCTGAATCCCGATATACATGCTAAAAAGATACAACTTCCTTAAGTTTTGTCCATGAGTGTATCTTTCAGATTTATTGTCTGAATCCCGATATACATGCTAAAAAGATACAACTTCCTTAAGTTTTGTCCATGAGTGTAGTTATCTTGTGTGTCTTCAATAAAGGTAACTGTAATATCTTTCAGAGTTGTTGTCTGAATCCCAATATACATTCTAAAAGGTACAACTTCTTTATGATTTAAAAAAGAAAAAAAGGGCATCTCTTTATCGTGCAACTGAAAGTTGCTGATGGCTTGCGCCATCTATCGGAATAAATATTAACTATTCATTGATTTTTAATGATTTTAATTGATTTTTAAAAATTGAATTTTATGATTATGTGTGTCAACTATGTTTTTTGAGAGCTATCCTCCTACCAGAGAGTTGCTAATATGGTAATTTTGATGATATATACACTGTAGAGAGATGTTTAGTGTCCATGAGTGTATGTAGACATGTTGTCTTCTTCTTCTTCTTTCTTATCTCCACTCAATCATATTAAGGTATCAAGCTCGTTAAGCTTGTTGATGGTGTCTGCCGGGGAAGAGTAGAGCTCATCAATGGATGAGTCAATACAGTCAATAATATGTCTTGGGGTTGCAGGCTGAGAATTGCACTTAGTACATAGTGGGAAAACCTTGCAACCATTCTGGAAAGTCATTGTCCGTAGATGACCAGACTTAAGTCTGGAAATCAAAGACTGAGACATGTTGTGGCAGATGTGAAAGGAAGGTTCTACGGCAAGACCCAGGATGACGGAGCCTCAGAACAGTACAAGGGCAGCAAGTTCCGG